>PVKE010016627.1:0-19029 GCA_004027555.1 Craseonycteris thonglongyai | reverse complement strand
ACTTTCATATGTTAATTCACTTGATCTTCACAGCAACTCAGGTAGCCTGTCATTTTCCCCCATTTTACATATAAAGAGATTGTGGTTTAGAGAGGTGTCACTTGGAGTTGGGCCAAGCTGGCATTTGAGTCAAGACAGACTAGCTCCTAAGCCTAAATATGTGAATTGACATGGACTACACTATCAAAAATACTAACACCAATTGTTTTGGTGTAGAGGGTTTTTGTTTTCTTGTTTTTCTGTTTTTTTTAATGACTTGATTCAATGATTATACAACCATTACCCCAATCTAATCTTAGAACAGTTCAGACAATCCAAAAATAAATACCATACCCATTTGTAGTCATTCTGTATTCTTACCTCAAACTCTTGGTAACCTCAAATCTACTTTAGCGGTAGTCAGTCTTTAAAGATTACTTTGAACTTCTAATTTCTAGCATCTGCATGCAATTAATGTCCTCTCTTCATAATTTGAGGCAGAAAAGGATAAAAGTGCAAGGTCTGTGTCAGTCATTGGTCATATGCGCATGAGTAAGACAGCTCCAGGCCTAGCCTTGAGTTATCCATCCCTCTCTTGGAGAAGTAGATATATAAACAGAACAATGCTGGAGAATGGAATTCATCTAGAAATTTTGATGTATTTGTTGTGTTAAAACTTTTCTGTATTGGAAGCCATAGAATTGAATTTTTTTTTTTTTTAAACCTAGTATATATGAAGCATTTGGAATGCTTGGCATTTTGAGAATAAAATCCACATCAATTCTAAATAAAATAAAACTCCTCTTCCAGAAAGAGTAGTAATTGCCAGGCATAAAATAGCCCAACTGTGGAGTAGCTTAAAGGACAATTGGTCTCAAGCAGAGACTACTGTGTAGGACATTGCTGCATAAGTAAATGTAATGTCTGAATTACTGCCCCTATGTAGTAGCACATATATCTAAAATGGCTTAAAATAAAAATTGCAAATGCACCAGATGTGATCAGTCTTAATGTTTCTTTCTCTTATTCTCTCAGTCCCAAGTTAAAAATAAAATCTGCCTGCTTCATTTTCCTGTGTGCTAGCTAGTAGGATTAACTGGATTTCTCAACAGGAAAGCAATAGATACAGTAGACGACATTGTAGAGTGGGTGAGCGCCCTACAGAGATAATTATACAGTCACTCCCACTATATTACCCTCCGAAGAAACTGAGCCTAATATTCTCCTCCTAAGCAATTTAACCTATATATATATATATATATATATATATATATATATATATATATACACACACACTCACACACACACATATGCACACAAAGATATTATTTCGAGAATAGAATAGCTACTGTATATAATCAGGTGGGAGAATGATAGCAAATTATACTACTCATTTTATAAGTATATAAAGAACTACGCTCAAAGCTTTGCATTGTACCACCTCAGTAATTGTTCAGTATGCTAACTGTTCTTAAAAAAGAAGAGATAAAGCGCTACTAAAAACATATCAATTGTTCTACTTGCTCAGTAAGGTTTGCCTCTCTGGGCATGGATCAAGTCTAATTTATGCTCCATGAGGATCAAGCACTCACTTGGTCTTCAGATATTTAATGGTGATTCCTTTGCCTTTCCAAAGATAATGTTTGTGTAGAAACATAGACACCAATAAAATGAAATGTGATAAAAATGTGTGTTTTAAGACCTACCACATATATATGCTTGTAGCTATGGATGTTATATATCTGTGTTCACTGCACATGCATCTCAGTATTTTCAGCAGGTAGGCCTATATGTAGATCTTTCCAATAATTTTTTTCAAGATACCCCAAAGGAGGCCCAGACATCTGCTAAATTGTTCATTTTTATCAAAAGGAAGTTTGCAGTAATATGAGGGTCCAATTGGTTTACTTTTAACAAAATAAACAGCCCAGTTTGAACACTTTAATATACAATGTTTGAGCAATTTCCTTACAGTTGTAATTCTCTTGCTCCTACTGTCAAAAACAACAACAACAACAAAAAACAACCTAATTGCTACGGTAGTATGAGAAGTTGTGTGGCACAGGTGCCAAGAGCAGTAATTCTAAAGATGTCAACTACCTTAGACAGAAAACCCTGGATCTTTCATTTACTAGCTGTATGACCTTCAACAAGCAATGTAATCTCTCCATGCCCTAGTTCCTGATTTCAAAATGGTTATAAAAATACACTACATATCCTCATGCAGTTGTTAGGAGGGGTAAATCAATATTATACATAGATCAGAGAAGCATTCTGAGTCTCACCTACTTATATTTTGTCAATTCTAAAACCCATATTCATGTCCTGAACATTTCTAATTATTTTGTTAGTGCTATGGTGATTATGATGTCATTGTCATTGTTGCAAATGAACATCAAAATTGCATAGAAGAAAATCCTGGAAACAATAGTGAAACCCTATTTTATATTTGCTCTTGTTGGGCCAGAGGACATTATTATGGGAAAAATATAGAACTCCCATCTATGATTTTTCCGCTGAAAACTAATTTAAAGGGTTACACTCTAAATATGAGGAAGCTTTAGAAATACTTCAATTTGTTTCATTTACGTTTTGTATATATGTAGTAGATTAAAAAAAACTAATTTAAAAACATTTCTTTCAATAAGTGTATAATAAAATTCTAAGTATTATAATAACAAAATGTTGTCATAATTTAAATGGCAGTATTTTCTGTTTATAGTGGTGCAGTAACTGATGATGCATTTTACCAGGGGAACCCCCAAAATACTGGAATTGTCTTCTGGAGGGCGGGCCTCTGGTACTACAGGCTTCTTCTGCTAGGTGAGTGTTCTGGGAACCCATGTGCCTCAGTGTAGCAGTTGGCGTTGTGAGAGGCAGCATGGATGGACTCAGTGAATATTTTTTGGAGACTCAATGTGTTTGCCCATTTTATGATGAGTGACTTACAGGAATAGCATGTGGCATGAAATGCACCTGCCCATACCACAGTGAGTGTTGAGCAGTTTTTGACCAAAAATAGCATGACCCCATACCCCACCCTCCCTATTCATCTGAGCTCATCTTGAGCAACTTACTTTGTTTCCCTGAATGAAAAATGTCCTCAAAGCGAAATGCTTTGCTGATGTGGAAGAGGTGAAACCAAAAATGGCAGAAGCAATAAAAGGCATTAAAATTGACGAGTTCAAAAACTATATGAGCAGTGGAAAAAGTGTCTTGATAGGTGTATTGCAGGGGTGTCCAACTTTTTGGCTTTCCTGGGCCATACTAGAAGAAGAAAAATAGTCTTGGGCAACACATAAAATATACTACCACTACCAATAGCTGATGAGCTAAAAAAAACGTAAGAAAGTTTATGAATTTACGTTGAACCACATTTAAAGCCTTCCTGTACTACATGTGTTCGTCTCGAGCTGCAGGTTAGACAAACTTGGTATATTGCATCAAATGGAGACTACTTTGAAGGTGGCTAAAGTTTAAACATGTAAGAATAAATACACAATTTTTTAATAAATAAATTCGGGGTGCCCCCCGCAAATCCCTGTATAATCAGTGGCATCATTTTTCATGTGATATTGTATTAAGGGCTCAGTAAATGTCAGTAATTCTAATGAGTATTTGGGTTGAGGTTAAAGTGGGTAGGTGCAATGTCAAAAGTACACTGCATCTTGAGTAAAATGCATTCAAAGAATCATGGATTTACCAAAAGTCTAGAGAAATGGACTTGTAGCTATATCAGTATGACTTGCCTTAATTTCTTCAGATTGTGGTACTAACGTGGGCTGAAATATATGTGTCCTAAATAAATATAATACACTATTCTTTTCTCTTGATTACAAGGATTAAATTGAATAATGGAAGTGAAAGCACTTTGTCAACCAAGGTAAGAAGTATCCGGCAGGATAGTACATGTAATACCGTGGTAACAAATATTCTCCAAATCTCAGACTTAAAACAAAGGATTGTTTTTCGCTTATGCCACTTGTTCATTGTAGGTCCAAAGGGCTTCTTTGCAGACTGATGGAATAGCCACCATTTCAAACATCACTTGCTCCCATAACAAAGTAAGAGATTTCTGAGGGTCCAGACCTGGCAATTACATGCCACAAGCAACACATGTGGATTTCTGCTCACAACTCACTAGCCAAAACTACTCATATGGCTCCACCTAGCCAGAAAGCAGAGAGCTGAAAATATTTGGAGAGCAGCATCGATGACTGCCATAAAGCATGTAATAACAACAACAAGAATAATAATAGTTGCCAATCTATAAGTCTTCCTGTCCTCCAGGCACAGTGGTAATGGCTTTATATGTGGGGAGGCCTTTAGTCGCATGCAATAGGTATGCTCTTGAACTCCACTGCACATGTGGGAAACCAAGGCACAGAAGAGATGCAGGAGAGGCAAAGCAGGGGGTTGGCATCTATTGCGTTGATATGTGCATTAAAGCTATAATGGATTTGAATGTTGTTGGTTTTTGTTTTTTTAAGGAGGATACAAATATTGTTGAGAATTCTTTTGGTCTGAAAAACAAGGGAGTCAACTAGGTGGCCTCTAAGCCTCCCTAAAGTTTCACCTGAATCAAACTAAAATGACCTCCAGAATAGGTGACACTCGTGTTTCTTTTAAGGCTCGTCTGCAGAAGTCCAGGACCCCTCCCCTGGCCAGTCTGCATCCTTAGGAGCTCAGAAAAAGAGAATTGTCCCAGTAGATGGGATGCTGGGGTTTCCATGAAGTTTTGAACTTTCTATTTTGGGAAATTCAAACATGTAAAAAGAGAAGAGTATAGTGAACTAAATTGTCAGCTGTCACTACAGTTCTCCGTGAATACCCAGTCTTGCTTAATGTGGCTGCCTGTCAAGAAAGCCTTGGACACAGACTGCGTTCCTTGGGTTTGCAGGTCTCAGAAAACAGGACCCACAAAACATGAAGCGGGTGACCAGCTGGCAGCATTGTGTGGGAGGTGGGGGGGGGGGCAGGTGAGAGAGGACGCACGGAGGACAGGAGCGAAGGGATCTAATCTGAAGAGAGGGCATTTCTAATCCATACTTTAGACAAGATTTCAAGTGGAGGACAAATGATGGGACAGTATTTAATCATTCAAGGGGTGCTCTTGCAAGGTACAGGGGGAAAGATTTGTTGTTAATGTATATCAAAATTATCGCCTTGCTCCCTAGCTAACACTGTAATCTTGCCTGCCACTGGACTATCATAAACGGTAAGTTAGACATCTGAGGTCTGTTATGGGACAGTGACAGAAGAGCTGTATGTTCCGAGCCCTACCAGCAGGCAGACAAGTAGCGACACTGGAAGCCACAGTGCCTTCCTCACCTAGGGTGTCCAGCTCGGCAATGCCCAGAGGGTCCTGGATCGTTGAACCTCCCTATCTCTTTTGAACAGATGCATATACTAACCATCTGGGTGCCTCACAAAGCTATTATAGCATTTAATTAACAAATGTTCCTCAAATGCTTAGAGTTCCCTGTTCAGATAGATGTGACTGAAATGTAAAGTACCTTTCACTGCTTATTTATTGCTCCAGCGAACACGCTATAGGTTGGCACCGTTTATCTGCCTTTTAATTTTATCTCCAACAAATATAGGCATTAATTTAAATCACATACAGAACATAACAGTTTTTATAGAGACAAACTTATTCCAGTGTGCTGCATTTTAATATCACACTTTACCATCTTTTCTCACTTGATTCAAGAATAGTATCTCTTCCTGCCTCAGCATTTAATCTTAGGACAACAGAAACTTTTTTTGTGCGTGTGTGTACTTGCTCTCAAACTTCATCTTTCTCGCTACTTTGCTGTTTGTTGCCTGCAAGTTGTTCTGCAAGTGTGAGCACAGGCATATATTAATATAAGTTTCTTTCTACTGTGCTAGCTTAATTTCCCAGTGCTAGCTTAATTTCCTATGGCGGGTGGTGTGACCTGTATGATGAGTTTCATAGCCGAAGGTGATTCCTGGCATTCACCTTTAGATACCCGTTCTGATAGTCATAGACACAATGCAAGGCATCCCCTGTTCTGAAATTCATACATTAAAAATTCTTCTAGTGTGCTTGTTTTTCTTTGCTGCTCCTTTTTTTTCATTCAAAAGGAAAATTCCCCTTTTTCTTCATAAATGTTACTTTTGCAGCAGCTGAGTCTTTCCCCTGAGGGGAAACATGCTAAATGGGCCTGCTGTATTTATGGCTATGAAACATTCCAGTTAGCCGTTACACCCTAAGCAAGGATGATTTCCCGAGCCTTAATTTGTGGCCTGAAGAGCTGTGTCCCTCCTCAATGAAGACGTGCTGAATTGCCTCTTGACAGGGCAGCATATTCCCAGAAGTCTGGGTGGTGGGGGCAATAATAACATGAGCACAACGCTAAGACAACTTGGTGGTGTCAGCCATTTCAGGTTCCTTTTAGAAGCTTTTGGGTTGCTTTCCCTCCAGAGTGGGAAATTAAAAAGAAAACAACACTTTTTCTAGTTTGCCAGACCTAAATATCTAGGTCTGGGGACATCTATCAAAGCCTTCCTTTCTTCCTTCCTTCCTTCCTTCCTTCTTTCCTTCCTTCCTTCCTTCCTTCCTTCTTTCTTTCCTCTCTCTCTCTCCCTTTCTCTCTCTCTCTCTCTCAACATTAAGTCAGAGTTAAAATTGGACCAACTACTTTTAAATTCCCCATTTTAATCTTATGACAGCCCTATGAAACAGATATTGTGATTATTCTCACTTTATAGGTGAAAAAACAGGATTTTCTGAAATCCTATAGTACGTGGCAGGACTGGATCTTTGAATGCAGTTCACTGTTACTATTTTGCTTTTGGTATAATTCTCTTGAGCCTAAATTCTTGACCTCTGGCTTGATGCTAACTTCCCAAACCCTTAATTGTTGTGTTACTAGGCATATTTTATTCGTGGCAAGACCACAGTTACCCTAGAAACCCACTAGCTGGAATGGCAGTCCAATTATAGCACCTCCACTCCGATTTTATTAACGTTGCTGATGGTGTATAGTTCTTGACTGAAGGGTAAAGGATGCTGAGAAATGGGTTCTTATCAGTTGTTTTTGCCTCTTAGAACAATTTGGGATCATCTTCTCCTACTCCACCAAACAAAACCAAACCAAAGTGCTTCTTTGAGTGATTGATTAGATTTGGCAGATAAATTGAGGTTATGTGTTTGGACCACAGAAGTTCGGCAGTAGCTGTATATGTATGAAGTATAATACATGGAAAAAAGCCTGATTGTATCCTGCCAGCCCTATGAGTAGCTAACATCCCACCCCACTATGGTCTCTCCACTTAGTGTCATGATCTAAATGGTGGAGGCTCATGGTCTTCTGTTTGAGTGGTTTTTATTCCATTCAGGCCATTGGCTTATATTCAGAGTTGGTTCTGGAAGTCTGAATATAAACCAATGGCCTGAGTGTTCTTTGGCCCTTTACAGACTCCTGATGGACCAAGAATTTGATTTGGTTCAAACTAATTGGTAAGTTTCCTTTAAATACACAGAATTTAAATAGATTTCAATGACTATAGTCAGTGCTCAGTCCTGTGGCACCAGCTTGGAGGAAATAACAATTTTTTTTTTTTTTTTTAATGCTAGTTGGGTGTCAGCTCGTGTTCTTCAATGGAAAATGGTGGGCCGATAAAGTGTTGTGTTCATTCCTTCCTCATGTCATGCACTGTACCGAGAGCGTTATCTGTTTTACCTCTGTTACTTTCATCTGCTCTATCATTGGCTCCATTTTATGGAGGAGGTAATGGTAAAACTAGAAGAGATACCTTCCTTATTTGTAGGGCCATTCAGTGATGATGAGTTATTTCTGAAGTTTGGGGAGATAAGATGTCTTATAATTCTCTACGTATTTTTAAGGATTTATTTTTATTGTTTTTGATAGAGGGAGAGAGAGACAGAGAGAAGCAGAAGGGCCCAGATCAGTCTTCATAGTTGCATGTCATTATTTTTCTACATAGTTTTCATTCCACAGGTGGGCGCGGGGCTGCACAGGGCAGGAACTGGCCTGGGGCCTCCAGCATGGAAAGCAGAACTGGGGCAGGAGCCAAACTGGGCGGCTCCCACATAGGAAGCTCACCCCAGTGAGAAACAAACTGGAGGCACACCCCAGTTCAGCATATGGGTCCGCAAGGGCCAGGGCTGGGACTCGATCCTTGGACCCCAGGGCTTCTTAAGCCATCTAAGCATCCCCTCTACATACTTCTAAAGTTTCTATAATAAGCCTACTTTGCTTTTATTTTACATATGTATTATAATTTATATAAATAGAATGTGTATGTTTTTATAAATTTGTATAAATATGTGTGTGTGTGTGTATAAATAAGGGTGTCCCAAAATTCACGCAAGATTTGAATTTTGCGTCATTTGTGTGATAAAGTGTTGCCAATGGAAAAAAAAAAAGACAGTGTGACAGCTGACAGTTCAGGGTTATTAAAAATGGAGTGCTACATGAAAGAACAATGGGTTTTCATTGTTGAGCAATGAAAATTTATAATTTTTAATTATAAACTTGTGTTTTCTATCAAAATTACTTCTGGCGTGAATTTTGGGACACCATATATATATATAGACAGTTGGGAAGAAATCCAGCCATTGTCAATATAGCAAGAACCATTACATAGCTGGATGCTTTCCGGACAGCCCCCATATGTATGTATGTATGGATGGATGGATACACACACATATACAGTATTTTGGCAAAGTAAAACACTTTTTTAGCAATAAACGTCTACAAGGGCAAATTTTTAAAGTATTACCATTTTTTTTCTTTCCTTCTTCTCTTTTTTCCTTCCTCTTTCTCTCTCTCCCTTTGTCTCTTCCTTTCTTTTTCTCTTTCTCCCCCTCCCTCTTTCTCTCTCTTTCCCTCTCTCTTCTTCATCACTGCCCAGCATCGTGCAGAATAGAAACTGAAACAATCTTCATCTTCAAAATAGAAAAGTAGAATGAGTTAATTAAGAGGAAATGACTTGTCCTCACATCAAAAAAATCACCATGGTACTTGAACCTTTCTTAAAACAAAAGTATAGCTATGATTTTTAACACTAATTTCGATATTTTGTCAATAGAAGGACCCTCCTTCCCGTCTGCTCTGATGAAAGAGAAAACAGAATACATAACCCCAAGTTTGGTGGTTATAGTAACTCATGTCCAAATCGAATGATCTTTACGTTTCTTAGTGACTGTTGTGGTTTATTTTTCCTTCTTTTGAAGTTGTTTGTGAGATCTTGTTTGATTTACCTTGTAGCAGCTAGAAGTTTGGGTTCTAATAACTAAAGCTTGTCTGCTATATTTTCTCTCTGCAGATGTCTGCAAGTGTGAATTGTATTCCCTCTTCCTGGACCACCCTGCTCTACTTACACTTTTTTTCTTTGTATAATGTTTTCCTCATCAGTCCATGTTATGCTGTCAATTTTAACTAATACGATATTAATTTAATCCAAAATGAAAGGAGCAAGTGTTTATGTGTCTCTGCATTTTTTAAGGGAAATATTACTTCTTACAGTCTCATAGGAGACTGACTTTAGCAGTCTATCCTCTCACTTTCATTCTGTTTTCACTTTGATCTGTCCAACTAAGGAGACCACATTTAGTACTTGCTAGTTGAGACTTGTGTTCTATGATTCTGAGTTAGTTCCTCATCTGGCCCTCTCTCCCCACGGACTACTGAGTCACAATGTAATCACCAGCTGCCTATGCTGCTATTGCTTATGGCACATTTGGTAGTGGGGTAGCCAAGATTCAGCCTGGGACAGACTTTCAGGAGAAGGTAGAGATCGTTTTCTGACTCTGGTTATCTTTGAATGGCTTAATGTAAGCTGATATTAATGTTATAAATGGTCCTCATCCCTCAGTCTGTCTCAGTTCCAGCCCAGATGGAGTTTTGATTTTAGAAAATCATTCAGTGAAATGTATTTCCTGTGCCTGGTAGTCAGTGATCACTTACCCCCAAAATGGGGGTGGTAAGAGAATAAAAATAAACTGATGATAATTCACATACACTTAACCTTTACTGAGTGAGTAATACCAAAAAGGGAATGAAGCAGGCTCTGCTGACCAGCATTTGCAAATGGATTCCAGGAATGTGGCTGGAGTTGCCAAAGCAATTTCTGAATTCTGCCAAAAGCATCCCGTGGGTTTTGCTAAGGGTAGGAAAAGCAAGGGTTATGGAGGTGGGTATGTGAGTGTGTTTTAAAGCTTTCTTACCCAACAGTGTGTGGTAGGAGGAACACTGGTAAAAAGCCGGGAAACCTGCGTACTAGACCTGCTTCCACCTAATCTCTGTGATGCTGGAAAAGTTACCTACCTGCCTTGCAACTCCAGTTATGTGCAAAATAAAGATTTCAGACTAAGCTCTTACATCATTGACATTCTGTATCTCTGATTATTCCAAAACAGAAAGGCCATGAATGTTCATCATGTTTACTCATATGTGTAAAAACTAAACAAAATTAAAGTTTAAAAAAAACCACAACAAGCACAATCCCATTTTTAAAAAGGAAAATTATATATGTAGTACAGCTAATGAGTAAAGATTTATCTTTATTAACAATTCTGGATTTATTTTTTTTTAAGATTTATTTCTATTGTTTTTGACAGAGATAGAGAGTAGGGGGAGGGCCCAGAGTAGTCTGCATAGTTGCACATCATCAGTTTTGACATGGTTTCGTTCCACATAGGTGGGCGGGGGCCATGCAGGCTGGGCCGGGCAAGAACCAAATTGGGGGCCTCCTGCATGGGAAGCACACCCCAGTTCAGCATATGGTTCCACACAGGCCAGGGTCAGGATTCGATCTTCAGTCCCCAGGGCTGCAAAGTGAATGCTTAATGTGCCAAGCCATCCTGGCTTCCCCCTAGATTTAACTATACTTTAAAAAACTCTATTGTTAAGAGCTCAGGCTCAAACTGTGGCTTTTGCATACTGTAATACTATATTATTATTATTTACAATACAAGTGACAAGGTACTAAAAACTGTTTTACCCGAAGGTAACACCTTTTGCCATATTTTCCATGAGCGTAATACTGCTAAAAAATTTTTTCTCGATAGATGTCTCCCTTCCTAATTTTTAAAAATATGACCCAAAGCATTTAGTATTTAGTTATAATTATAGGCAGGTACAACCTATAAAGGATTGATGTATCAGTAATGTCTAAGATGTCTGCCTCTTCAATCATGTTTTTTTCCCCTCTTCTTGATTTTAATTACTTCATTTTCTATATAGAGTATTAAGACATTTTGGGTAGCTCTCTATGGTATATAGTTGCTCCCCCTCCACCTTTTGGGATAGCTGAAACCTTCCAAGGGATCCAGGAGGTCCCTGACTTACTGAAAGACCCTTTAGGCGATACATGTGTGCCTAGCGTTCTTGACTTATAGTAGGAAGACATATTTCTTTAGAAGGAACCTTGCCATTTTGTTTAGGGTGGAAATCATACTGTGGCAAGGATGGGCTATGTGTAGCCTTGCAGCATTATTGGCAGTCCTTTTGAATGGTGTGTGTTTTACCAAAAGTCAAAGATCAGCCAATGTGACTAACAATGTACACAGAAGGTTTATTAGTCAGTGTTTTACCAGAACCAGTAGGGGATAAATGTGAAGGGATTCATTGCAAGGAATTAGCTTATTCTGACTGTGTGGCTGGCTAGGGAATGCAACATCATCCATAGGTCAGACTGTTAGGAAGGGCAGGCTCAGGCTGATTTGCTATGGGAGCTAACACTACTGTCTACAGGTAGAAGTTCTTCTCCTTTAAAGAACCCACAGCTTCACTGCCAGTATAATCTCCCTTGCTTCAAGTCAACTGATTAAGGACTTTAATCACAGCCACAAAAATACCTTCAGACCAAGACTAGTGTTAGATTGAATGACAGGAAGATAGCCTGGCAAAATTGACAGAGAAAACTGACCATCACAGAAGGCTAGCCATTTTCTCCAAAAGATTAATCTATAGTAGAAGAGCCATGGACACTTGCAGGTAAGAAACAGGAAAAGCCAAAAAGGTGTGAGGAGCACTGCGAGAATGTCAACAGCATCATTGGGAATGGTGGCCGAAAATGACGGCAGATGTAGGAGACAGCAAGTGTGGACAAACTATTTTGGGAATAGAACGATTGTTTGTCAAATAGTTCCTTCGTTTTAGTCCTAAATTACAAAGAAGAGATGTATGAGTGGCTTCTTTTGCATTCTTTGTTTGAGTTGCAAGTTAGTCATTTATTCATATGTTTTTTTCAAGGTTGAATGAAAGCACTTGACTAAAATACTTTTTCCTTCACATTGATCCTGGCTGTCACTCATTGGCACTTGGCTAATTGCTCACTATTTTCCTCTGTGTCCAGACTTTCGGTCTTCAAAGATTTCAGGGTTCAACTCCCTGGCTTCTTGGTCCCAGGATTTCTAACCTTCTGTAAGTAAGTCTGATCTCAGCTGCAGCTGTCACTCCCAGGGTCACACCCTGGATTTTGTCATAGATTGGTTCATTAATTATTAAATTAAAAACAAAACAAAAAGTTATTCTGAACACAATTCCATGTTCTTCTAGCTCTCAGTCTACTTTTATCTTTGCTGTCCATCACCTTTGTTTCTATTTCTCTATCACTCCCTGTCTGTATTTCTTTTCTTATGCAACTTAGATTTTATGGTTCAGTACTTCAGCTCAATTTCCCCACTACTGACTTTCTTTCAATAGCTTGCCTAGCATTTCCCTTTGTCTTCCTGCCCTGTTTATTACATCTGTGCACACATCAGCCTTCTTGCCGACTTTAATAGGTTTTTACATACCATGGTCTTTTGCTTTTCTTCCTACTTTCCTGAGCAATTCCACTTCTAGGGATCTCCATAGTTCCTCTGCTGCCTCCCTCAGATGTTCGTTTCCTTTGATGGTGGTGGTCTGTTCTTCTACTTCCTGACTTTTGTCTGAAAACTCTCATTTCTGTGGCTTGTATTGTAATGTTGTTCTATAAATCGGTTTCAGCAAGCTTTTACTTTAGATGCAGATCTTTCTGTTTATTGGCCAGATGCATTTGTATATCACAGAAAGTTTAGCCTCAACATGTCCAAAATAAATTCATCAGCTCCTCCCTGGAATTCCTTCTACTCCTGTGTTGTTACATTGAATGGCATCACTATCTAACCAGTTTTCTAAACCAAGGTATTTCTAAGTCTGGGTATTACTTATATACTTCTCTCTTTCCATTATTGTCAATTTTACCTGCTAAATATTTCACAAACCTTTGTCATTCTCATTTTCACTGCATGTAAATGACTTTAGATTATCATCTCACATATATCACATTAGTGTTACATTGGCAATAGTCTCCTTTCTGAGTTGCATGTAGTAGCTCTCCTTGCCCCCTCTCTCCACTCCCACTACTATCCACCCAACTGTCCTTCAAATGTTGGCCTCACCATATTGCTTCCCTGTCTAACACCTTATCTCCTTAGGCCAGTAATATAACAGAGTGACTAAGAAAACAGACTGAAATCAAACAAAAAAGGGTTGGAATCTTATCTACCATGTGCTCTTGGACAAGTAGCCATTTTTTGTTATTCCCATAAGTAAAATAGGAATAGTAATAACATTCCTTTCCAGAGGTTTTATACCGTTTTGGCTTCTCTTACTACTCAATGTTCTAGCCACACTGGACTTCTTTCAGATCTCCAAAGACATTGAACTGCCACTGGACAGTCATGCTATTCTCTCTGCCTGGTATACTGCCCCCCCCGCCCCCATCGTCCCCTCACTGCCCTATACAGCCATGTCTCAACCTGGATGCTGCTCCCTTGAGAAATGTTCAACAACCTCCTCTGCCACTATCTAATGTAGGTGTCCATGCTCTGTACTCCTACATTTTTCTTCTTGAACTTCCCACCCTCTCCTATAGATGCTCACGTACTTACTGCCTCCCTCCCCATTTCATCAATCACCCACTCTCACCCATTGTAAGTTTCATGAGGACATTGACTATTGACCTTGACTATTTTGTCAAGCTTCTGGTCCCGGCAGCCTAGTGCTTAAATGGTGTCTAGCAAAAACTGGACATTCACAAAATATTTGGTGAACGTTTATAAATGCGAGCTTCTTATTACTTCACATACATTTCCAACAAAGTGATCACATATTTTCTCCCATAGGAGAAAATATATCATGCTGTGTAATTCTCCTCCTTCTGGCATGGCTCCCTGCTTCTAAAGAGCTGTTTATACAATCAAATCAAGTGATATTTTACTAGGAGGGAAAGTCCCAGGATAAGTCCCTTCTCTAAACCAAAAAGTTCTATATTTTCTATCTTACCTCTCGAAATCTTGGTTTCAGCAAAGCAACGTTTTTATCTTCCCTCCTCCATAATCCTTACAACTGTAAGATAGACATACATATATACTAAATCCCCAATAGATTATAATGTTAGGCCTCAGATGTGGGGGCAAACAACAAGCTTACTTTTAGCATTATTTGGAAGTTTCTAGGTATGTAACTGACAAGCATTCATGGAGAGCTAGCTGCTTGACTTTTCTGTAGAGCTTTTGGGGGATTTTTTTTTTTTTTTTTAACAATTCTGTATGCTGAAAGAAAGTTCACAAATTTTAAAAGGAAATGTGGCCCTTTTCATTAGCTCCTTTTACCTCATGCTGAGTCATGGATGAGAGAGAAATTGTAGGCGGCTGAGCTACAGGAAAAGTAATACTGTCATTTACACTTGCAGGCTGTTACGCTTTCCAGAAAACTTTTTCCGTAGGTTGCGAAAGTGATTAATCTGCTGTTAAAAACTGACAAAGAAAGTTCTCTGATAAGAGCAAGAATTAAATGAGGCATTTTTTTCTTTAAAATGTAATGCTTCTATTTCCAGTTAAGACTAGAAAAATACAGGTTTTGATGTCTTTTACTTTTGGTCTCTTGGTGTGTGTATAAATGTGGTTATGACTTAAAACAATCAGGACATTTTCTTTATAAATTCTGTCTTTTTAAATTGAATCTTATGTCTACTTATTGGCATGCTTCATTCCTCAAGTTTTATATCTAAATTCTTCATTTCTCCAACCGGTTCTCTGAAGTTTTTCTTTCATATTTCTACATCTGGGTCTTACTTTTTAATACTTTCCACATTATCTTACTTCTCAACTCCAGATCTTTACAACCAACTTTTTTTTTTTTTTAACAATAAAACTGATGAAGATGGTTTAGTTCCTTCTGTGATATAAATTCCTCCCACTCTGAACTTTCCCATTCATGTAATGTTTCTATAAGTTTCAAAAACTTTGAAATGAAACATTATTGCCTAAAAGTTTAGACATATGCTTTTATTATTATTATTTTTTTTTAATTAAAAAAATGATTTTGAGATATAAAGTTTTTCCACTGAGTTCTGGCAAATAAACATGCCATTTGAACTTTTCTCCTGGGATGCCAGATTTCAGCTGGTAACCTAAAGGAACAAATAAATAAGTCACGTGGCATAACTTAAATTTTTTTTATAATTCCTCAGAGAACCTGTGACTCATTGTGAGAATTCAGAGTCCTCAGAAAGGTAGAATAACATGTTAGCAGCTTATTAAATATGTTGCCTTTAGCATTTCATGCCTGCTTTTTATAATGAGTTCATATGAGTGTTTAAAATGCACTGGCTTGACCCTCTTCCTTTTCTGTTTTTCTACTTCTACATAAGTGTCACCATTTCATGTTAGGGTATGTCAAATTACTTTGCTTTTTTCTTTCTCCCTCGCTATGTTTTTGAGGACTGAATTCTGGGTTTGAGCCCTTCCCTAATCCACATCCAGGCAACTGGATCCATGGGAGTAGAGTGTGGAGAGGATTCTCACAACTTTAGCAACATTGTCTCACAGAGAAGAAGGGATGCTTTAAGAGAAATGCCTCTTTCTTTAACAGAATGGGCTGGCCTTGTGGGCTTGGCATTCTTAAGTTCTGAAGGTTATATATACACACTCCTTTTGCCCCTGGGCTACAAATCCTGGTTTTAAAATTCTGAAGTTGAGAATGTCAGAACCATTTACAATTAAAACCTGCTCTTACTGTGTATTTATACGGGTATTTCACAGGAGCAAAAATAGAAAACATGTAAATGTACTTGTTTTATATCTGGATTGCCAAGATTACATCTGTCCCTTCATTAAATGTGTGTGAAATGTATGTAAACAAATAAACATATCTACATATTTATATACATATGTAAATTTATATAAAATCAGCATTTTGTGCCATTTCTTCAAGATTCTATCACATACTGAATCTTATAATAAAAGGCTACATTTTTTTTGGAGGGCGTCTCATGGGGCAGTGTAAGGTGTGGAGATCCTTTACATTCTGCTTTTAAGTAGAACAAGGTCATTGCTACCTATACAAGTGTCTGTATGCTGGTTTGTCATAGCAACATGGAATGACATTTAAACCAGAAGAAAAAGCTTTGTTTTGTTGTTGTTGTGGAGATTAACTGTCTTAATTTGACTACAGTATTTTGAAGTTAGGAACACTTTGATTTGACATTTTTAAAGGGAAAAGTTGCTATAGATATTATGGAAAAAATCTTTTTTTTTTTTAAACTAAATGCCAGTGACAAAATTTAGACCAGAAAGTAGTCATGAAGCAACAGTAATGAGATATGATGATTGTGGTTTAGTGGGAGAAAAAGAAAAAGAAAACCCTGTAGGGAACAGTACAAGTGCAGTAAATTATGAATTGCTACTAAATAAGTCTCATTAGTCCACCATTGACTATGTTTAATTGACATTTGAATGGAATCTGAAGAACTTTGGGAATATATATATATATATGAAAACTTGATGTTAAACTAATAAGTCATTAGACAGTCTGTTTTAAAAATTAGAAATAGTTGATGGTGTGTGAGGGTCCACAAAGTAGCACCTGTTTCGCTAACACATGATCATAGAAAAGCCATTTACGTCTCCTAAGAGAAATGGACCCACAGAATGCTGGGTGATGTAATTAGTATGTGACAGTTGCAGATTAATTTCTCCCCTTGTTCTGGATATTTTCCACAAAATATAATGGAGCTTAAGTATTGCTCTAAAGAAAGTTGAATTTCCTGAGCACTGGAGCACAAGAGGGCATTTATAGTGATTATTTTTGTGTTGTTACTCTGTACCAGATGTTATTCGAAGCCCAAACACCAGATGTTAAATTCTATCAACATAATGTATCTTTAATTAAATATTATATTTGCAATACAATTAATAACATGCCTGTTTTTATAACCTTGTTAAGACATTACCATGATTTTAGTATAATAGGCTAATAAAGAGGCAGTGTGTTTTAAAGCAGCCTTTCCTGAAACGATTATGTGCTTTGTATCTGTTAAATTTGAATTTAGATTAAGAGATTGATGGCTAAAGTTATCTGATATAATGTACTTAGGACTTTATATTAGCAAGGAATCTTGTAAGATCTAGTGTTATTTTGCTTCCTTTACAATAGAGTAGATTTCTGGCTTTTCAATGGCTTACTTAATAAATAGGTTGAGGAAATGCACCTATTTGCTTTACTCTTCCTCCCACTTCTCTTTTTAAAAACCTGGAGTAATACAAACACTGTTAACTTCATATATATATAGTACACTGGACAATAGGGTTTTAAAAAATATCATTTTTTTGTAAGCTGCCTTTTCAAGACTGTTTGAAATGTCACCCTCAGCTAAACAGAAGTCATTTGCATCAGAGGTGTGTGTCCTTACTCTTAATGAAACAGTCTCTCTCCTCAGAGAGTAATTGTTCCCCTTGCAGTGTATTTTTTTCTCAGCATGGAGTCCCTCTTCTGCCCTTCTTTTGCTCTAATATTTGTCCTTTAATTCTATCAGTCTAGTTGTCAACTAAAATTAAAGGCAGATGTTGCCTTTCACCACCTGTCCTGATCTAATTTTGCAGCCTTGTTTTAGGTATTTGCTTTTAGGGTAGAAGTGGCCAATGACTGTGGAACCATGGAATCTAGATTCAGATACCAACATTAGATCATGCTGTGACCTTGGATAACTTACTTAAGCTCACTAGCGTGAAGCTCACCTCAGTGTTCTCCTGTATAAAATGAGAACAATGCCATGTCCTTTTTCAGTTCCAGGTAACACATGGAGATAAGGACCAGCACATGGTATTTCTCAGCTAGTTTGAAACTCCTTCGAACTTGCTGGTGCTGCCTCTGTGCCGTCTCCTGTGTCAGTCAGTGCCTCTGTTCCCATCCTTTGCCTGACACAGAATCCACTCTTCTGTACTGCAGACATGTGCACACACGTGCAAGCCATCTTTGCCTTCTGATTCTATCCATTCCACAAGACGACTCAGAAAGCCGCTCTCCACCTGCCAATCTGGGAGTATTCCATCTGAAACCTTAATTCACTCCTCTCGTGTTGTTTGGCTTTCTCAACTATAATGCATAGTCATTTGCTAGTGTGATTTTTTCTCTTTCTCTGGTGTGGGAACTCCTTGAGGCCAGGGAATTTAAGTGATGAATTTCTACCTACTCCAAAGACCCTAGTACCTTGTGATCAGCTCTGCTTATTTAATTACTGGGAAGAGCTTTTCCAATACAGTAGACTCTCCGTTAACTGGAACTCAAGGAACCCAGCTCTCTCAAACAACTGGCACAAAAAATCTTCCATTTTTTGGAATACTACTCAGCGATGAGAAATGATAAATTACAGTCATTTGTGGCAACATGGATAGACCTAGAGACTATCTTATTAAACGAAATAAGTCAGAATGAAAGAATCAGGAAAAATATGACCTCACTTATAGGTGGAATATAAAACTGAAACAAAGACATAGAGACCTATGGACACAATCAATAGCTTGGTGATTGCCGGAGGGAGGGGGAGGAGGGGAGAAGGAGAGAGGGAGGGAAGGTGGGAGAGGGCACCAGCATTATGGACACACTCAGTGGTTTTGTGGTTACCAGGATGGGGGGGGGACAGTTGTGGGGGGAGGTGGGAGTGGGCACTAGATATAAGGTGATGGAAGGGGAACTGATACTGAGTGATGGGCACATAATACGATGCATGAATGATGTGAGGTGGACT
>PVKE010016626.1:0-31767 GCA_004027555.1 Craseonycteris thonglongyai | reverse complement strand
GGGGGGAGTGGGCACCAGATATATCGGGTTGGAGGGGGACCTGATTCTGGGAGCTGGGCACATAGTGCGATGCATGGGTGATGTGATGTGGAGTTGTCCATTGGGAAACTGTCTGGTTGTTACCAACCAATGTCACCCCATTAAATTTAACAACAACAACAAAAAAAGATAAAAAAGATGTCTCAAGTGATTAGTAGCCACATGTAGCTAGTGGCTATTGTATTAGCGAAGCCTAAGAGAATTACAGAGGCCATTATTGCCTTCTAAAAATAAATTGTTACTTTAAACTATTTATAAACTAACAAGAATTTGCAAAGAAATGAAGAATAAGGGCTCATAAACTCTTGACCTTGTCTTCCTAATGTTAGTATCTTTTATAACTAGTTCAATAACAAAACCAGGAAATTCTCTTGGTTCACTTTTACTTTTAAAGTAGTGGCCTATTCCTCCCTAAATATCCAGATTTCTCAGAGATCATCAAGGGATACATTCTTCTTTCTCCTTTGGGGAGAAGTAAAATGGAGAAATGGGATAAAGGTATTTATTCCAATATTTCTTTCTTGTAGAGACTGGGTCAGATGTCACTTTCCATCTATGAGAGCAAGAATTCTTCCCTGCATCCACCCAGAATATGCCCCTCTGCCTTGTTTTTAGCATTATTCTAATTCTATTTTTACTGAAGAGGTACTAAGATCCTGGGATGTAAGAAAATTTATTCTTTTAAACATTTTTCACACATATATTTGTTTACATAAAGAAGACGTTTCTTCAAATAATTCAATTGTTATGTGAAAAGCATACGTTAATTATATTTTCAAGCTACTCAACTGTTGCATGCCGAAGGAACATGACATAACCTTTGAGTAGGTATGAGAAACGACTTTTCTCAAGCAAGAAGAATTTACAGGGCACACAGTGGAAAACATGAGCGCTGTCCAGAAAGGATCCAGCCATGTCATATGAAAAAATTTCAGCCAAAAATTCTATTTATGGCTGGAATTTTTTCCGGATAGCCCTCTATCCTTCTAGAGATATGAGCGTTTTCCCCTTAACTTGGTTTTAACTGAAATCAAGTTTTTGAGGACTTGTCATTCATTCTATCGATAGTTTTTATTGCGTTTATTGTATCCACACTTCAGAGAAAACAAAGATGTAAAGACCTCCCAGGGAAGCTTACCTGCATGATTCTGTCCAATATCTATAGCCTAGATGTATTGATGTAGCCTAGATGGTTTGTTGTAGCCTAGATGTAGTTCTAAGACCTACTGATTCCAAATAGATTAAAATCCAAATGGCTCAGCTATGTGATTAGCTGTATTTCTAGTTCTAGACAGGGCCAGCAACACAGCAGAGATCTATAAATGTCTTTGACTGAATGAATGAACGGGACGTTCACTCAGTGTCACTTTTGAGTGTATTTAGGATCAAAAGATAGCTTGTTTGAGCTAGAAGAGTAATGGGTAATGTGTAGGGGAACTATCAAAGCTAACCAGGAAATGCCACCAGCTACTCAATGTCACAAAGTAATGTCACCAGCTGCTCAATATCACCTGGCAACAGCCCTCCAGGGATGTGTGGCAAAACATCTGAGCATACCTAGTGCCAATCATTATTGCTTTCCCTCCCTTTACCCTGGAACATATGTATGCCAACGCTTGGAGCTATGGTCACTACTGTCTTCTAGAAGTGCTCAAGGTCTGCACCATGAACATCAGCAAGTCTTCAGATCTGTGCTTACCGTGTACCTAACTATAATATATCTCCCACTTGCCAACCAGCCCTTCCTCTACCTTCCACAAAAAACAAACTTGATTTTCCTCTTTACAAATGCTTCTACATTCAATACCAAACACTATTGACTTTGACACTGAAACATCCCTTTCTTTCATGCCTCCACAATCCATGCCTAACTTGATAACTGCAACAGTTCCCAGGGTAGCTCCCCACTTCCACTCTTGCATCTGTCCATTTGAAGGGTGTAAGTATGATCATGTAACCTCTGTGGTTCATGTCTGTCAGTGTCTTCCCCTTAGTCATGAGCTGTATCTCTGATACGACTTGAAAGGCCTTGAGTGGTCAGGACCCTGCCTGCCTCTCTGGGCTCACCTCTCTGCCACTACCCTCATGTGTTCTCCTTAAACCACATGGACGTCCTTCAGATCCGCAAAATAACATGATTTCCCTCTCATGTCCTTTATCTTTGCATGAAGTCTATGCAAGTGCTGGACACTGGAGGGTTTGTCTGGGGAGACGTATGTGTCTGGTGTAATATAAAAGGTAGCTAACAGGGAGAGAAGGAATGCTAGGGTCTTCCCTTTAGTAGCTGTATGAACTTCTCCCAGTCCCTTCCTTGCTTTGGGTCTTCATTTGCCTTTGTGTCAACTATGGAGGAACTTTCAATGACCACTCAGGACTAATGTTCTATGTCTAAGAACTTCCTAAGAGAAAATCATAATAGCTGACCCTGCCATTATAAAAAGTAGATGCCATGAAAGCTTAAAAAAAAAAAAAAAAATACAGGGTTCGGCAGAAGTAATTCCCAGTGCATAAAAAAGGGGGCATTACTTCTGCCGAACTCTGTTTATCTGCCTTTCAGAGAATCTAAGAAAAAAGTGTGGAACTTCTTTCTAGAAAAATGCATGTGTTCATATGCATGATTCTGACAATTTTGCTTAGAATTTCAGGGTAAGAAGCATTTCTTCATATGAAACTTATAAACACAGGTTTTGCAAATTGAATCCACCCTTTTGCACATTAAATTCACCCTTTTGCAAATTGAATCCACCCTTTTGCAAATTGAATTCACCCTTTTGCACATTAAATTCACCCTTTTGCAAATGGAATCTACCCTTTCGCAAATTGAATCCACCCTTTTGCAAATTGAATTCACCCTTTTGCAAATTGAATCCACCCTTTCGCAAATTAAATCCACCCTTTTGCAAATTGAATTCACCCTTTTGCAAATGGAATCCACCCTTTTGCAATTTGAATTCACCCTTTTGCACATTGAATTCGCCCTTTTTTTGCAAATTGAATATACCCTTTTGCATTGAATTCGCCCTTTTTTGCAAATTGAATTCGCCCTTTCGCACGTTGAATTCATACTTTTGCAAATTGAATTTGCCCTTTTTTGCAAATTGAATCCACCCTTTTGCAAATTGAATTCATACAATTTCATAATTACATATGGAGATGAAGATATGTATGAACACTGTGTAATAATAATTTAAGGAGAACTGTTCATATACCGGATTATATGTATACCACATATTACCTAATCTATAACGGTTCTCCTGCAGCAGCAGCAGGTAACTTAACATACATATTCATATAATAATTATAACAATTTGTAGTCATAACGGTTCCAACAGAATTATTCATTACATCTACTAAATTTTACCGATTTAAAGGATCAGAAAGTGGAATGGCGGTTGCCAGGGGCCACTGGGAGAGGAGGGTGGGGGTTGTTGCACGAGTATAAAGTTTCAGTTACGCATGACGAGTACGTTCTGGAGACCTCGGTCCACCGTTGTGTCTGAAGTTAAAAATACTGTACCGTGCACTCACAAGTTTGATAAGATTTTGGGGCTGTAGATCTCATATTAAGTGCTTTTACCATAATAAAAAATAAATATGTTCTATGAGCCTGAAAGGACATTTCCTATTTCTGTCCTCATTTTATAAATGGGCAAACAAAAGGGATTTGCCCAGGGTTGTATAAGTTGTATAGGGCAGAAGAGGAAATAAAACCTATGTTATGTTTTGTTAACAGAATTCTTTCTAAATATTGATGCTTTTTTTCAAGACTAACTTATTTTTTGTTAGCTGGGGATCATTTTTTCTTTATAGTGTTTGTTATCACTCAAAACCTAACTTAATGGAAAGTTAAGGGAAAATATCGGGGCAGTACACCTTGTTAGGAGTCTCAGCTTATCTGGGACTTTCTTATCTGAAATGCAGAATTTTGCACCATGTTATTTCTAAAACCAGAATGCATGGTTTCAGGGAAGTCTCGTGATTTGGAATAATTTTATAATATTAGCATAGTAACTTATGCGATTGCGCAGATACTGTGAATATAAATCCACCACAAAATTGTTAGAAAGGATATCTCTTAAACCCATATATAGTTAGAATGAAATAAAAATAGAATTGTGATTTTGCAGGTTGATGATGTGGAAAGCATTAAAATAAATCTTATTTGTTAAATAGGAGAAACTCTGTAAGAAAAATTCAATACAATATGACAGGTGTAAAAAAAAATCCTAAAGAACATAGGGCTTGTGTAGCAACGTAAGACAGGGGAGGGCAGGAAGCGTGTGTGCACTGGAGTCCCGCTGAAATGGACCGACTCGGGAGAGCTGGGGAATCATTTCGCAGGACTGATGAAAACCATCAGAACTATGTTGTCGGATCAGTCTCTTTCCCAGACAAATGTGCCCAATTTGGGAGTTTTCAAGCTAAAGAATTCAAGACTATCAGAATGGAAAGAGTTCTTAGAGGTCCTTTATGATGCCTGAGTCAACTCTGCAAATTTCCTGTAAATGATCAGCCGGTATTATGCAGTGGAGGATAGTGGCTGTTTCATCCTCACAGTTTCTGTTACCATTTTCTTTTAAAGGCACCCTCCCCAGTTATATCTCTGTGTGTATGAAGGGAGGGGGTGGGGCTGAATCCATGCAACCCCTCAATCAGTTATGGGGTAGCTTCTGAACTCTGCCTCCTGAGGCATTTCATTATTTATTTCTTATTCTGCTTTCTGCTATACTCCAGAGCTAGTTGAATCCTTCTTCTATAGGGTTACCCTCAATATTTGAAGATAACTCTTCATACACCACCCTCTCTCTTACGTTTCATCCCTAAATATTTCTAGGCTTACTATACACAATTTTCTCTGTTTTTCTCCCTCTTATTGACCAATCCTATGTTTTAAAGGAAACACTTATTTTTTATATATACTGAAATATTTTATATGTGGTAAGTATGTAATTGATGTTTGATGTGAATTTACAAAATATTCTAGAACAGGGGTGGACAACTTTTCTGTATATAAGATCTACTTTTTATCTTAAAAGTGTGTCGCGATCGACTTGTTGGCCTCCCCTGAGCTAGAGTATAAATTCTGATACCCCATTTTGTCGGTTTCTTAGGATTGTATGTTATGATTTGACACTTCAAATCAGCCGGGCACCGCAGCGGCACCGCTCGAGTTATAAGAGCTACAATCGCTTCAAAGTCCATGGTACACGGAATTCCACCCCAGACACTGCGAGCCATCGATGATCGACCAAAATTGGCCTCGCGATCAACCGGTAGATCGCGATCGACTTGTTGGCCACCCCTGTTCTAGAAGACATTCTCTTGATTATAAAAAATTGTAAATCTACATTTAGAACTTCTATGTGTAAGCACCTATTTCCAGGTCGAAATGTTGTTCCTTATTTCATGTCAGGAAGAGTCAGGCAGACATCTCTCATGATATTGCTTTCCATGGTGAGTTATGTCAAACATTTTCATAACATACAGGGAAACTGAGGCTGAGTTGTTAAAAGAGTTGGCCACTGGTCTTAGCAAGACAGTATCTTCCAACTTTCCCATTAACTCCTAGACTTGTCTCTTTAAGACATACATTTTCTTTTTCCTACCAAGGAAATGGCAAGTCTTTTATGCTACTTAATCATTATTTATTCATTGGTTAGGCACTAGATGAATAACTTTATTAGGGTCTTTAACTTCCCTGGATGGTACTTCTCCCATCACTAAATTTAGATAGTATTACTCTAACAGCCTAAAGACAAATAATCTGATATGAATTTTTTCTCATTTTCTTATTAAGATTTATGGTGTTTAACAAAGAATCTCATTGATTTTTGCTTTGCAATTTTATGTACGCTTACACAATCAGCAAATATTCATTGAGGGCATTTTATCAGACCCAGAATCTTTGGGGCTCCATGGACACAGGGGTGAACAAGGTGAACAGGACTGTGCTCTCATGGAGCTCCTATTTTCATGAAGAGTGGGGAGGAGGGAAACAATGAGGAAGAAACACAAACTGGACTGTGGATAGTGGCCAGCTGTGTATTACAAAAGAAAACAGGTCTGTGTGGTAGAGATGCCTCTGGGGTGGGGGCGAAGCGTCAGGGAAAGGAATCTCTAAAGAGGTGACTTCTGAGCTGAGGCTTGAGTGATGATAAGGATACAGCCTTTCTGGAGGGAAAGAGCTTTCCAGGCAGGGGAAGCAGCCATGGCGGAGGCCCTCAGACAGGAAGGGGTGTGGCTTTTCTGAAGAAAAGACAGAATGAACTGAATGATTCTGTCATTCAGTGTGGCTCTAAGGTTAAAAAAAAAAAAAATGTCAGGAGGAAGTCTGGAGCTGTATCATAGACTTTGAGCAAGAATAAAATCTTAGTATATTCTAAGGGCTGGGCAGTTTTAAGCAGGAGACATGGTATTTTAAAGATAGCACTCGTTCTAGGTGGAATATTGGTTGTTGGGATCAAGCTTAGACGCAGAGAGACCAAATGGAAATAGTCCAAGAAAGAAATGTAGCATGGTGTCATCAGTAGAGAGGATATTTTGAAGGGCATATTTTGAAAGCCGAAGCAATAGGACTTGAAGATGGATTGAGTGAAACTATTGAGGAAAAGACAAAAGTCAAGAATAAGTCCTTGGTTGAAGAGTTTGCAGCTATATGGATGGCGATGACATTTACCAAGACGAGAAAGCATTGTGTGGGACTACATGGAGAAAAACCTGGGCCACTAGTTCCAGAAAAATGGGATAGGAAATCCTTTAAGACAGTGCAGTGGCGGCTAGGACCAATTCACTAGGCATTAGGAGAACAGATTTCTACCACTAGGTTTCTTGATTATATGAGTGATCCCAGGCATTCTCTCTAAAAAACATGCCCCAGGAGTCTTAGATGATTTATTTCTTATGTAAGTGGTTTAGTCTAGAAACTAGGTTGCTTCCGTGTCTTCCTAGATCTTCCCTTCTCTGATTTATAGCAACACCTACTTTTCCACAGAGCAACACTCACAAGTCCCCATTTTCCCACAAGAAGAGAAGTCCTTGTTCCCAAAGGCAAAGCTGGGCCTTCTAGGTCTTGTCAACCTCATTTTAACTTAATTACTTTGTATTTTCTTTCATCAGGCAACAGCCCAAATAACAGTTTATATGCATTAATTTCACAGTTTTTCAAGCTCCTTAAGTTCATCTCGTTAAAACACAGACGTGAAGAGTTTGCTTTATTCAAGTTGGGGTTTGAAACTGGTGAAGTATTTTAGGAGTACATATACATGTATGAGGGAGTCATGTGTACTTGTTATCATAGCTCACTCTCTATTGAAGGGTATTTTCTTGTGGTCAAATTTGTCCAAATGAAAGATGTCCCAGAACTCGTCTAAGTAGCCATTTACTTGCATAAAGATGAAGGAGGGTAAAAATAAACAAAGTAAGAAAGATTAATGCTCCCACCTTTAGGAATAATGTGCAGTCTGCCTGAAAAAGAACTGAGCGCTGTTGTTTCGAATAATGCTTTCATTAATCAAAACCTGGGAGCAACTGCATAATGAAGCAAAGAAGTTAATGGATATTAGCATAGTGCCGGGCTTTGTCCTCTGCAGGCATGTGTGGCAGACGTGGGGTCTGCACTGGTACCATTCTCTCTGTCCTAACATATCGCAGCCCGGGAGAGTGGAATGATGGTACAAAAATTCCCCAAGACAGTTCCGCAGACCACTCCCAAGCACTGAAAGATGCTCCAGGGATAAAACAGTTTCTGGGTCAGTACACACAGAAGACCGTGCACAGCTACACATGTCTTTGGATGTTTACAAACATATTACAAAGCCTCACAGTAGAGAAACCTGTTCCCTGGTGAAATTCAAAGTTTCTCACATGATGTCGCTAAACTTACAACCATCTACAGTGCACTTTGAGAAATGTAGAACTGCTCTCATTTTTAGAGTCTCCACAGTTTCGTTTTCTTAATTGCTGAAATTACCCAACTCAGGCTCCTCAGGGCTGAAGAGCGTGGCTTTTCTGCTGTCTTTGTCTGGGCACAGTGCCTGGTAAAGGGACTTGTGCCAAGTTGGGCTCAGAAATACTCACTAAATTTTAATGGCATTCTGTCTAACGTTCTGCCTGTTGGTGATGATGACTATCCATCTCACTGTCAGAGTGGGAGGTCATTCCCCAAACAGCTTAGCGGATCCCCACTGGGAGTCTCTCTTCTAGAATGTGCTTTGAAATGATTTCGAGGCTCAGCTTTAACAACATTTCATAAATTTAATCTGCAGCTTGAAGCCCAGAACGACCCTTCACTTGTTCAGACCCTACTGTTTTTTCAGGTTCGTGGAATTTTCTCTGGATTTAGTTATTATAATGCATTTATTTGGTTTAGAAGAAAAGCTGTCATGTTTAAGTTTGAAGCTGCTTTCCTTGAAGATGGTACATTTTCCTGGACCAGGTTTCTTTGTCTTGGTAAGAATCTGACTGGCCCTTGGGCGAGGTGGAGGGCTCCGCCGTACCTGTGGGAGCTGTGCAGCGCAACACTGACACCACCTGAGCTGACCAATGAGCCTTTTGAAAGGAAAGGGATAGAAATCAACCGCTCTCTTTCCATACAAGTTGTTAGAAATTCTCTGACAAGTTAATACGGCCCTAAAAAAAAGGTTTTCTATCAAACCAAGGGCCTCAAAAGGGAATTCATCACAAGGAACAGGAAAACGAACGCGGTAAGGAGCAAGGCAGCTAGTTGAGTCAGAACGCACGGCCTTGGAGAACAGCACTGCAGTAGATTGAGCACAGCAAGCTTAGGGACACTGGCAGAATGGGTGCATGTGACCTAAAGGGCTCATCACACAGGAGCTTTTCCAGGGAAATGGCAGGAAAGTCAGCACTGTGCAGAATCAGGGCCTTTCGACTGTGCAGAGCTAACAGCCTATATAGCCATGCTGTGTGGCACAAACAGAAGCACTTGTGAGTCACAATCTGGAAAGTTTTAGTAGAAAGATAAGGTTTTCTAATTCTTTCTGTCTGGGGACAGACTGGCCTATTTGCCTTGTGTAAGCCCCTAGGGAGCTGTAAATTTGAAACAAGAGACTGCGGGCGATTGAAAAGCATTTAACAAGACCTGTAATTGTTTTTCGCTTTTGTTCATCTTTTGTTTCTATAGTTGTCCTGACGTCTTCAGAACTCTGGCCACTTGGCTCTGTACTCATAGTGCCTGTCCTCTTCTTTGAATCATTTTAATTAAATACTTAAACATCATATTTCCTATAAAAGCATGGTTTGTTTGTTTTCCCCCTGGAAGGTGTTGTATATGAAAATGTGATGTAGCACAAAGAGGAGAATACATTTTATACTGGAAAATTTCCTTATTGGCAAAAATGGGGGAAGATCTCCAAATTCCTTCCAAAGTTATTTAATATAAAAACTCCTTTTAATCTACCAAATGAGTATTCTCTATTTGCCATTTTATTCAATATCTAGCAAATATCTGTGCATATGTTAGCTATTCAAAAAGGAAACATGGCAGTAAGAGGTCGATGAACACAGAGAAGGCAAAGACAAGCCAACCAGAGCAGCGTGCATATAACAGAATGCAGAAGCACACAGTACACGGTGTTACTCTCTGCAGGTGCTGGGCCGAGTGGGTTTTTGTGCACCTATTCAAGGAGTCACACGGCGAAGCACCACGAAGGTGCTGTTAGTATCCCCACTGCCCACACAGGAGCAGAGCTGAGAATCTGAAGCTCAGATCATTTAAATCCAGAACTCCTTCTATAGACAAGAGATCCTAAAAATCACATCTCCCTGCTAGGTTGTCTCAAAGAATTAAAAAAGAAACCCTGTATGTAAAGTGTTTAGCTCCCTGCCTGGAACTCAGGAAGCATTCATGGAAAGGTAGCTGTCATCCGCACCGTAATTATTACTATTTTTATCATTATTTGGGAGGAGTGTTAATAGAAAAGAATGAAATTATGTGGTTTACCAAAACTTGTCTCCTTTTTGGACATATTTGCTAATACATAATTTTCTAGATAGTTTTGCTTTTTCTTAACTGGAAATAAAAATGTCTGAAACTTTTCTAAGCTACTGAGTGGGAGAGCTGGTCTTTAAAACAAAGAAGCCTGATACCAGAGCCCACCTTCCAACCTAAGCCAGGCTATAGCACCTCCCTCTTTCTTTTCTTTGAATCTAATCCTGTGCTCATGCTCAAATGCCTTCTTTTTCTTATGGCCTTGAGAGCTCATTGGTCTTGATATCTTTTTAACATTATATTCTTGCTCTTTTTACATGATATTACTTATTTTCTTTTTCTTTTAAGACTTACTTTATTATTTGAGAAAAGGTGTGAGAGACAGAGAAAAGGAAAGGGCCCAGAGCAGTCTCCATAGTTGTACATCATTAGTTGTGACATGATTTCACTCTACACAGGTGGATGTGGGGCTGCACAGGGTAGGAACAGAACCTGGGGCCTCCTACATTGGAGGCAAAAACCTTCACTGCTGAGCCATCCAGCAGGTACCAGTTGCACCCCAGTTCAGCCTATGGGGTTACATGGGCAGGGGCCAGGAACCAAACCCAGTACTTGTAATTACGAGGCAAGTGCTCAACTGCTGAGCTATCCTGGCATCCCTATTATTTCTTATTTATATTATCACTGCAAGTTTTACTTTCCTGCTAGCCTCCTAGATCTAGGACTGCATTTTGAATTTTATTTAACTCATTGTTAGTATAAGGCCTTGAAACTAGACAGGCTCTACTCATGAGCTTGCCAAGTAATCACCTCCAACTAACTTGCAGAAATTTTGAGAGGATGCTCTAATTTTTGCTCTTTGACCTAGGTCCTAGGAGAACAGAAGAAGTTATGTGAAAATGTCATGTATAACCCAGTGCTTCCTGAACATCTTTAATTGTTGCTTTGGAGTGTGAAAAATCTGTAGGGTACCCAAAGAATTATCTCCTACTTCCTGACTCCCCAATATGTCCCTCCACCTATATGTGATTCCTCTTCCAGTGCTTCCTGTTGAAGTAAAAGGCACCCTCAGCCACCTGCTGTGAGGACAATCCTGACATAATTTTTGTTTCCTATATTCCTCCCCTCTACCCAAAACACTGAATATAGCCCCAGGCCCTGTAGATTCTAGCTCCAATATAACTCATCTCTCCTAGAGTCACCTTAGACCAGTCTACATTTACATATTGCCTGACTTTGTGCAATATTTTCCCAATTGATCTCCTTGATTCCAGAGTTCATCCGTATGAATGTAGCCCATACATCAGAGCCAGAGAGCTCTTTCTAACGTGCTAATCTGATCCTGTTACTTTTGTGCTTAAAACTCTCCAGTGACTTTTCACTGCCTCAGAAAAGAGGGACAAGCTAAGACATTTTCTACTTGCTACTCCGTATGACAAAGACCTGAGGTCAGGATTCTGTATACAACACAGGGGGGCAGCTTCTTTCTGCTCCATAATGTCTGGGCCTCAGCTGGGGACACTTGAGGACTGGGAGTCACTTGACAGCTGGCTGCTGGGGTCACCTGGAGAATTCACTCTCACATCTGGGGGCTAATCAGTGATTGCTCAAAATATTTGTAGGTGGCCTCTCCTTGTGGCCTTTTTGCATGGGCTAGTTAGGGCTTCCTCACTGCATGGCAACTGAGTTCCAAAAGCAAATGTCCTGAGAAAATAAGAGAGATGTGTATGTCATTATGTATTCTAGCCTCATAAAACAAAATGTCTACCCAGGTTCAAGGGGAAAGAGTGTAGACTCCATCATTCGATAGAAGAAATAAGAGTCATATTTTAAAAGAACATGTACATGGGAGGCATTATGGCAGTTGTCTTTCAAAAATACAATCTGTCACAATTTACGTAAGGCCCCTTATGATCTGATCTCTGCTCAATTTCTATGGCATTGCCTTTACCTGTCTTAAACTCTGATGGCCAGACACAGTAACCTCCTTTTTCTTAATCTCCCATATTTATTTGCCTATGATCATGTTCAGAAAACTAGCCCTCTCCCTGAAATAATTTCCCATCACATCCTTCCACAGCTTCCCACCTTTCCGGGCTAACTTCCTCCTAGATGTTTTTCCTTACGGCTGACCTCTCCTCCCAATCGGGGTTGTGCCTCTCTTTTGTTAATATCATTTACAGATCACCCACCATAGTGCTTATAGCATGGTAAATGCTTAAGAAATATTTGTTGAATGAATGGATGTTACTCCCAATTTAGGGTCTTATTAATATCCAGCTCACATGCTATCTCCTGGGAACAGTACAGTGCTGACCCATAGGTCCTCAAAAATGTGTGTTGAAAGAATAAAGTATTGTGTTTTCTTGGTGATCTAGAGGGTTTTTTGTTAGTTTGTGTGTGTGTTTGTTTGGAGAGCTCTCTGAAGAAGGCTCCTTGCTGGGCTAGTGCTATATCAACTGCTGCTAGCAGAACTCTGCAAAGCTAAGTCTGAGTCTACTGTGCTAGCATCACAAAGCTTCCTTCTAGATGATTCTCTCCACCTCTTTCTCAAATTGACACAGTCTCTACTCAAAGGAAAGAAACTAAATTGGTCACATAAGAACCTACCAAGTGAAGAATGTCCTAAAATTGCTGCCAGCAACACCAGAAGAACTGAAAAGTAGAAATTATGAGGATTTTCTTCTCAAGCTGAGTAACAGAGCTATGTGAGCTCCTTAGTCTTCCTATAAACATTGCTATGGCAACTGACAGGTAATTGCTGTTGATCACACATGCACACATGCATACCCACACAGTCTCAAGCAACAGCCTGTAAACATAAGGAAAGTATATCAATTTGCAGACTGTTCTTAAAATTACATTTTTTGGAAAGTCTTCCCATTGTGAACCTTCTGGGGAAACAAAATATTTATGGTATGGACAGCATTACTAAAAATGATCATATTTCCAACTGTCCTCTAAAGATTTTTATTTTCACTCTGCCCTTAAAAATAGAATGCGTTTAGAGCTCTATCTTAAACTTTGAGCTGAGGAACTTACAGAAGAGATTGCAAAGCAAAGAGCTGGTGATAATAATAGCAACACCAATGGTGAATTCATTTGTTAAGGAAATAAACAGAGAAACCAAATTTTTGTTCAGGTTGAGGTCAAAATGACTGATTATTTTCTTTCTACTGCCTAACACATTCCATACTGCTAATATGAAAAAGGAATTGACAAGGTGGATACTAAAAGAGAACAAATTGCTTATTTTGGTTATAATCTATATCATCTGATGAGACTACTAAAACCTATGTGCAATTTATTCACATAAAATCTGAACATCTTTGTATTTAATAACCTTCTACTTATATATGTAATTGCATCCTATTTATGCATAATCAAAAGGGATGGTTGGGAGAAAAACAAGTTCACCATGAGATGTGCAACAGAGATTAAGAAGGATCTAGTTAGTATTTTTAAGGAGGACTGAACCCTTTCTCAAGGAATACTTTATAATCATGTCATTTGTTTCTTGAATTACAAATTTATTGTGGGGGGAAAAATAACAAAACAAAAACAAAAATAAAAAGCTTTGAAGCAATTGCCAGAATACTATTTTGTCTTGCTTAAAGGGGCATGACAACAGATGTTTCTAGCACATGTAGACAGAACCTAAGCAAGCCCAATATTTATTAAATGGTAACACATATCATAGATCAAACTAGTCTAAGGAGCATACTTTAGAAGTGGTGCTAATGTGTTTCTCAGCATGGGGCCTGTGCTCCTTGATCATATCTCTCCAGGAAGTCAATTCTGGTGTCATCCATTAGGCGGGAGCTAGGCAGAAGATGAAGGGCTATTGAGAAGCAGGAAAGCCACTCTGTAAACTCTTAACTGGAGTCATGACTGGCGCTCTCAATGTGTAATGTGCCTCTCAATGAACTCTAACATCCAAAGGTATATTTAACAGAAAACAAGCAGGAGGCGGGTCTTCCCCCTCCTGAGTGCGCTACTTGAGAATTATCTTGGTGACTAAAGCTAAAAACAAGGGTCACCACCTCTTCATCATTGTAGTTCCAGATTTCCCACTCCCAGCCTTTGCCTTCAAGGAATGAGACTGCTCATATGGGCTTTCTAGACTCACCCATCTGTGAGCAAGAGCAATAATGGGCACCTGCAGAAACTCTGGTGACTTACAGTTTGGCAGGAAGATTGGACACACACACACACATCACCTACCCACTCATCCCTATGAAGCTGATCCTGACACAACTCTTTTTGGGAAGAGAAGATGTAACATAAGTCAGTATCACTTTCCTTTGCCCCTGCCATGGACTGTGCCCCCTGCCCCCCCACCCCCAAATTTATATGCTGACATCCTAACCCACAGTGTGTTTGGAGATTGCACCTATAAAAGGTGTTCAATCAAGTTATAAGGGTGGGATCCTGATCCCGAGGCATTAGTGTCCTTATAAGAGGAGACATCACAGAGCTTTCTCCCTCACCACAAGCTATGCTACACTTAGGAAAGGTCACATAAGCACACAAGGGGCAGGTGACCCTCTGTAGGCCAGGAAGAAGGCTCTAACAACAAACTGAATTGGCTGATGCTTTGATCTTGACCTTCCAAATCACAGAACTGTGAGAAGTACATTTCCGTGGAAGCCACCCAATCTGCAGTAGTTTATTACAGCAACCTGAGCTGGTAACACAGCCCTAAAGATCTGGGTTGGAGTCACAGCCCGTAATGACACTGTCAGTGCAGGATCTGAAAGCCCCAGGCTTCCCACCTCACTACCCTTTTGTACTCAGGGTTCTGTTGGTTAGCACTCCTGACTGAAGGAATGCTTACAAACACATAGCGCTCCTTGTTCTCCAGCATCAACACAATACGTCAATGTAGTGGACATACGAGGAGAGAAAAGCATAGTAAGTGCTTAGCATCCCTAAAGAATATCTCTTGTTCTAGCTTTTTTTCATCCTCAGGAAAAGATGTTTTCTTACAGTGCCATTCCCACAGGGGAAGTTCATCAGTGCAGCCCCCCACACAGTGTCACTCAGTCAGGAACTGCACATGGGCTGCCGTGTATATTATTAGGTCACTTGCTCTTCTTCTGCTCCCAGTTCATTATTATTTTCTAAGTGTTGTCTGCGGACCACCTACCTGGCTCTGTGTTCTAGACTGACAATGATTATCTTTTGTGGAGGTAGCACACAACCCTGCCCATGGTCATGTCCAAAATTCCTCCCACTCAGGTAGTTCTGATACATCAATTAAAGTGGTGGGTGACCTCTCAGAGGTCACGGTGTTTGGTGTATGCATGAGGTAGAATGAGACAGTTCATAAACTGGGGTTGAACTGACTGTTCTGAAGCTGAAGTGACAGATAGGTCAGTAGGAAGGCTCGGGGAACTGGATGAGAAGAAATAATACTGAGAAACCGTTCTAGTTCTGGATAGGGGCTGGATCCAAGAGCAGAAGAGCATCAAGCTCTCCTGTGCAGAAGAGGGACATTTCTCCAAGCTCACGGAGCTAGTTGGCCAGAAAGCCAAGGTGAGAGCGCAGGTCTCTCCATGTTTAGTCTAGTGTGATTTCTACCATATCTCACTGCATCTGGGTACTGAAGCTTCATACTACTGTCTGAGAGGCCATTCACCTTCCAGATCTTTCTCTGGACACTGCTTACAAAGAAATCTGTTCTCCACTGAATATGTAATGAGCAAGTGAGGGACCCACATCTGATGCCCCTCTGACCAGCACACCAATTCCCCCCACCCCTGCCCCCCACAGTAAGGAAGCAGTGCTCAGAACCAAATGCTCTGAGTGGAGGGCTGTAGGTCACATCAGCAAAGGCTCTACTTCAAACCTCTGGGCCATGAAACTGACACCCGTTACCCCTTGTTGTTAGGGTCGTCAGCACCCCCACACGACGCATGGTCATGTGCGCCGGACACTTCACATGGTAAGGAATTCAAATGGTAGAAGAGCATATACTTATGTTCTTACTTAACATGCATGAATTCGACTCTGCATCTCACTCTCCCGTACCCCACTCACCTGCACCAAAAAAAGTTGTGTACTGGGAGAGACAGAGACAGAAGAAGAATCAGTGAGAGAATGAAAAAATATATATATGAACTCATATTGGCGATTCTACCTACTCATCTCAAATGTCTTTGCCACTTGACAGAAATGACTCATTCCAACCATCAGATGGGTTCTTCGCTTCAGGTAAAACTGTTGTCAAATTGTACAATACCTGGCATGAGGGAAATACAACACTGGGTGTTGAATTTGTGCCGAGTATTCAGTGAAATGCTCTCATTCATACTGTCTTATTTTTTCTTCCCTTCTTCCCTCCTTCCCTCCCTCCCTTCCTTCCATTATTTGAGAGGAGAGGGAAAGAGAGAGGGGGAGAGAGAGAGAGAGAGAGAAGTGCCCAGAGCAGTCTCCATAGTTGTACATCATTAGTTGTGACATAGTTTCATTCCACACAGGTGGATCTAGTGGGGGTGGGTAGGCACACTGAGTGGAAACTGAACTGGGGGCCTCCCATATGAGAGGTGAGAACCTTTGCCACCATCCTGGCAGTTACCAGTGGTACCACAGTTCAGCATATGGGTTTGCACAGGCCAGGGCTGGGATTTAATCCCCGGACCTTATGGTTGCAAGGTAAGTACTCAATGTGCTGAGCTATCCTGTCATCCCACACATTGTCTCATTGAATCTTTCCATCAGTCTATAAGCCAACGGATTGCTGACACTGCAAGGCTTCTGGAGTCAAAACAGAGAAGTTTTTACAAGACAATACCACCTTTCATTTGTGCTAGGATTTATGGTTTTCAGGGCCTATCCACATCTGTAAGCCTACTACAATAGACTCTAAGTTAACCAGCACCCATGAGGATTGGTAGATGACAGATAAATGTAGTATTTCTTCGACTTTTTTGCCAGTTGCTTGAGGGTGCCAGTTGCTTGAGTTCCAGTGAAAGGGCAGTCTATTGTAAATGCAATTATTTTACAGATGAGGACATAGGATAATAGAAATGGTGGTTGTCTTTCTCACAAGCATCCTTCCCTTTGGTGACTATTTCCTTCTCCCTTTCATGTGGTCTGGGGATATCAATCATAGTGCTCATGAGCAGCTACTGTGGTTTGCCACCTTGTCAGCATACAGTTAAGGTTAAATGTGCTGCCTGCCTGACTGCTCAGATGGTCACATTCCTGGTTCCCTGAGTTTTGATATTTGGACCAGGGAGAAATGAAGAGATTCCTCTCCCTTTTGGATACTGAGTTAAGACAAAAAAAAACTTGGAGCTCCCAACAATCATATATATCTATATCTATATCTATATCTATATCTATATCTATATCTATATCTATCTATCTATCTATCTATCTATCTATCTATATTTTTTTTTACCCAGCTACGAAGACTCAATATTCAGAAAAATATCTACTTAAAAAGAGTTATGGGGGAAGCCGGGATGGCTCAGTGGCTTAAGCACTTGTTTTGCAGCTTTGGGGACCGAGGACTGAATCCTGGACCCGGCCTGTGTGGACCCATATGCTGAACTGGGATGTGCTTCCCATGCGGGAGGCCCCTAGTTCGGTTCTTGTCCCCCCAGTTTAGCCCCTGGCTTGAGGGAGCATGCCTTCCATGCAAGAGGCCCCCAGCCCAGTTCCTGCCCTGCATGGCCCCCGCCCACCTGTGTGGAACAAAACCATGTGGAAAACTAATGACACACAACTATGGAGACTGCTCTGGGCCCTCCGCCTTCTCTGTCTCTGTCAAAAACAATAAAATAAATCTTAGAAAAAAGAAAGAAAAAAAAAAAAGAGTGAGGCTTTGAATTAGGTTAAAAGAATTAGGGTTGCGAGATGACAAGGAGACTGGACTTGGTGTCACTGCTGAATCCCTAGGTCCAGCAGCGCCTGAAGTCTACACCTCCCTTAAACTTTAATTGCATAGGCCAATGATTTCCTTAAGCTTTTAATCTGAAATTCTGTAACTTTTCAACCCAAGAAAACATGACAGATACGCCTATAGAACAGGGACCAGGACCAGAATCCTTATGTTTTCTGATGTTTAGTTCAGTACTTTTCCTCCCTAAACTATGATGTCCAGGGGAATGTGGTACTTAAGAAATTATCCAAAGAAAGCGTATCGATTGGGACAGGACTGGAAATACTGTGCTTATAAAGGGAAAAGGAAAAATCAGTGTGAAGCTGACAGCTCAAACAGGCAGGGCAATGCGAGGAGAACTAAGAAGTGAGCACAATGAGTAAAAGTATACTTTTCCCCTAATTTTGCTAGTAGCTACCCCTGAAAATTAAATTCAACGGTTACCCACTGCTGACTCCAAGGCGACTAGCCTTGTCAGGAAATTCACCAGCTTCTCTGCTGAGGCCTGGTAACTTAAATGGGGGCGGCTTTACCTTTCTTTTTATCTTTCCTACAACCAGGCCTCTGACCTGCTTAGAATATGTTAATTTCCAGAATGCTGTCATTTCCCTTATCAGCCCCTCCAGGCAGTTGGCAGGAAATGTTTTCAGCTCCAGACCTTGCAATCAGCCACCCAGACCTGCTGGCTTCCTGCGCCCTGACAGACAGCGCTAATTAGCACACAAACACTTCTGTGCATTATCTCTGCCTCCAGAGCAGCCCCCCAAATGAGGGGCAGGCCCGTCTCCACCCCTAAGGGACAAGAAGAAAATCACAGATATTTGAATGTGAAATAACTTTCTAAAAGTTTCTCTCTGTATCTCAATTCTACTTTTCTTTTAATGTCTCATTTTTTTCCCCCAAGCAGTTTAGGAGACTATATCAACCTTTCTGTGGGATTTTCTTTGTCATGTAGATTTGTATATCATTTTCCTACCACAGCACAACATTACCATATATAGTATAACAACTGGTGGCACAACCCTCCCTCCCTCCCTCCCTTCCTGTCTCCCTTCCTTCATCTATCCATCCTTTCTTCCTTCCCTCGCTCCTTCCATTGGTCCATCCATCCATCCATCCATCTATCCACTCACCCACCTACCCATCCATCCATTCATTTATTTGCCCAACTAACCAGCATTTATTGAGTGCATACTACACATCAGGCACAGGTTGGGATTCACAGAACCATGCAGAAAAGAGAACTTAGTTATATACTAGTTAGGAAAGACAATAGATTCAAAAACAAATTAGAGGGGTTCTTACATATCATGATGAGCATTATTGAGTTAAAGTCAAATCATGGTATGTAGAGTGAAGGGGAAGATTAGTGGTTAGAGAAGTGAGGAGGTGAAGGATCACCTATGCAAAGACGGGGGGATGGGCATCTTCCAGGAGGAAGAAAACAGTACATGCAAACATTTGGGTGTGGAAAGGAGGTCCCTGCATTTGAGAAACAGAAGGAATGGCCACGCGACTGGGTCATTATCAGTGATGGGGAGGGTGGCTTGAGAAGAGGTCAAAAAATGACCCCTTCTTTGAATTTTCTCCTAACTGCAGTGGGAGGTCATTGGAAGGCTTGAACACCACCAGGTGACAAGAACCAATGTAAGTTTTCAAAAAGCCACTCTGGCTGCTAAGTGGAGAAGAGGCTATGGGGGCAGAAGACCAGAATGTCAGTAGCAGAGCAGTTTCACGATCATTCACATTCCTCTCAGATCCCATAGAGCCTGAAGAGGCACTGATTACTTCTGCATTTTGTAAATGAAGAACCAGGTGGGAATTTCCCTAATATCATAAATATTAAGTGGCTGAGCTAGACTTTTGAACCCCCATCCGAACAAGTCCAAAGCCGTGTGCTTATATGCTTTATTTATTGCATCGTGATATGCCACAGATTCTTGGCCTTCATAGATTTAACAATCAAGGTTTTGGTTAATGAAAAAAAAAAATCCCAATGTACCATGATATGTTAACTTTAATTTTGTAGAAGCATCCACTTCTGTGCCCTATTAGGGTGGTCTGAGGCAGGGAAGCATTTAATGGATGACTGGTTCTTTGGCCAAAAACATGCAATACCCTGTGGAGTGTCTCTCTAGAAGCCAAGCATAAGAAAGATTCTTCAGGGAACTGTGATTCAGAAGCAATTTTTTTCCTGATATATAGAATTACAAATGTGAAGATAACACATTTTTCAAATACTACTGCTTTTCTAAGGGAATTTATATACTATGAAAGGATCTGCAACTTGGGGGTTTCTGAATATCTGCAGATACACCCCTCTGAATATCTGCAGGTACACCCTTCTGAACGTCCAGGGTCTCTAGTGTTTCCATAATAAAGGTTTGAGACTACTCACCACCAGGCCTTGCCAGTGAGGCTGCCCACCTGTTCTGTTAATCCCACTTCTCTGTAATTAACACATGGAAACCTAAATTGAATTACCAAATTCAATAACCACTAACTGTCCATGATGCTGTTAAATAAATTAAGCCATGCAAACTTTGTAGTCCTTTCCAAGTCTGGTACCAAGATCTTGGAGGCATCAAAATCCCTGAGAGATTTTCTTGTTAAAGGGCAGAGTGGCAAGCTGGTGTGAGACACAACTAGAAGTCATTGGGTAAAAAGGCTTCCTTTCGCTTGCTTTCCCAGGGAAACAGTAAAAGGCTAGTGTCTAGCCACTCACTGGACTTGGAGTTGGCTGAGGGAATCAACAAAATCCACACAATTTCCCACACTAAAACTTAAGTCCCTCTAAACTACAGAGTACCTCCCACCTCACTAAGCACCCTTCGTACCTGTCCAACCTCTTTTCCTCCGCTTAGAACCCACTGGCTTTAGCTCTTTCCTCTTTGTAGGCCAAGGACCCATCTAAATTTTTGCTTGTGCATCTTAGAGTATATATGAGGGAGGACCCAAAACCCCAAAAATGTATTTATAAAAAATATTGTATATTTATTCTTTCACGTGTAAACTTTAGTCACTTTCAAAGTACTCTCCATTTGATGCAACACAACTACTGAGATGTGTTTTCCACTGTTCAAAACAGTTTGGCACTTGTTGATTTTGATGCCTTTTAGTTAGGCTGGCCAGACGTACCATTTTAAATGGGACAGAAAACAACGGTACTGTCCCATTACGCGTGGTATGTAGGGTCAGCCTAGTCTCACTGGGCTAAAGTCAAGGTGTCGAAGGCTGACCACATTTACCATGTGAAATGGGAAGTACCGTTGTTTTCTGTCCCATTTAAAATGGTACTTCTGCTCAGCCTACTTTTAGTACTGCTGTTTTTCATTTCACCTCTTCCACATCAGCAAAATGTTTCCCTTTGTGAAATTTTTCCATATGGAGGAAGAAAAAAAAAGTTGCTTGAGGTAAGATCAGGTGACTAGGGAGGGTGGGGAATGGGGGGTCATACTGTTTTTAGTCAAAAACTGCTGAACATTCAGCGCAGCGTGGGCAGGTGCGTTGTCATGCTGCACAATGGTGTAAATTACCTGTCATGAAACGGGTTGAAAGAATCTGCAAAAATAATTCACTGAACCTGAACGAAGCCTCTCGCACCACCACCAGCTGGTACACTGGTGCAATTGGGTTCCGAGAACAATCACCTAGTGGGGGAAGCCTGTACTATAAGGGGCCCTCCCTCCAGAAGATAACTCTGGTTTCTTTTGGGTCCCCTCTCATATAATTAGCCCAGCTAAGGTAATGGCATTGAATCAGTACTTTTTTAAAAAAATTTATTCTTATTGATTTTTGACAGAGATAAACAGAGACAGAGAGAGACAGAGAGAAAGGGGAGGGCCCAGAGCAGTCTCCATAGTTGACATTAGTTTTTCATATAGTTTCACTCCACAGATGGGCACGGGGCTGTGCAGGGCAGGAACTGGGCTGAGAGCCTCCCTCATAGGTCTCGGCAAGAACTGAACTGGGGGCACACCCCAGTTCAGCATGTGGGTCCACATGGGCCGGGGCCAGGATTCGATCCTCGGTCCCCAGGGCTTCAAAGCGAGTGCTTAATCCACTGAGCCATTCCAGCTTTCCCTGAATCAGTAATTTTATAGAAACAATATCTAGCCCAAAGACCCAGATGTCAGAGCATCCCTGTGGGTAAGAAGGGTCTGGCGAGCTCTCTTTTATTTCAGTAATAGAGTAACTCCTTTGGACTCACCATTCATTATGAAGTCTACGAGGATTTAACAACAGCCTTCATCTCTCTGTGTGGCTTCCTGTATTTGCTGTGTCCTTCCCTGCTGCTCACGGCAACTGTTACCCTAAATTATGAGTTTATTCTTCTCTTGTTCTCTTTTCTTTCTTTCTTGTTTGTTTTATACAGTTATATGTATTTTTTATTGTGATAGAAAAGAAAACGTAGCATCTTAACCATTTCTAAGTGTGTCGTTGAATAGTGGTACGTATCTTCACATTGTTGTGAAATAGATATCCAGAATTTATGTACCTTGCAAAACTGAAATTATATTCATTTAAGAGCAACCTTCCAATTTCCCCTCTTCTCTGCCCCTGCCAATCACCCTTTCACTTTCTGTTTCTATGATTTGGACTACTTTAAACATCTCATATAAGTGAAATCATATAATATTTGTCCTTTGATGACTGGTTATTTCACTTAGCAAAAAGTCCTCAAGAGTCATCCATGTTATAGCATGTGACACAGAATTTTCTTCTTTTTTAAGACTGCATAATAGTCTGTTGACTATACATAAAGCACTATACTTCAAGTACACGTAAAATGTGTACCTTATTTTTTTGCAGGAACGCTCCGGCTGCCACTGCTAGAGGTTGGAAGCAGATAAAATAACCCACAGGAAAGCACTAGTGAGGTTGGTCCTTGTATTGTAGGCACTTCCACATGAAAGGCCAGTTAACCAGAGTTCTCCACGCCAGTGTGAGCACCACATGCATTTGGCATGATCCTTGGCGCCTGGGACTATACCCTCACTTCAGTGAACCCCCCCACGATTCACAGAAATTCACTTATTCCTCAGCATGTGACAAATAACCTATGTTAGCTGAGATCAGCAGAGTTCTGAAGGCTCTCAGTGGACAGGAAGTCCCCTCCATTTCCTCAAATGACCAAAAGAACTTTCTCCATTTTTTCCCCAGTAGAAAAAGATCCTTAAATTGAGTTCCAAACACAGAAATGAGAATTCCTAGTAGTATCTTCCTTTCCTTCTAATTAATTCATACATGACCTGTGCTAGAACACTTCTGAATAAACAGGAATTTAATAGGAGCAGAAAAGATCATAATGGAACTGCTACACTGCAAAATATTTGGGGCAGGGACAAAAAGGAAGGGAGAAAGAATGACCTGAGGCCAGAGCGGGAGGAAGTACACAGGGGAGAACATTTATTGGGGCACAGAGCACCACAAACACTTCAGAAACAAGTAGAAGAGAAGTGGGAAAGGGAGGGAGAGGGCAGAAAAAGGATAGTGACCAGAGGCAGGCTCTGTCCCCATGCCCACTCTCAGGGAGACTGCCAAGGGGATCCAACCTGCAGCTCCATCTGTCGGCTCAGATTCTAGGGCAAACCTCATTAGAGTGAAGAGGGCCCCCCAGTGCCATCCCTACCCCCGGGGATCTCAGATCCCCATCTGGCAGGGTAAAAAAAGCATTTGCTCTGCCATAGGGTCTCCATTCCCTCAAACACTCCTTTTCTGATGAAAAAAAATGTAACTTTTCCATCATCTATTAGCTTTTATTGACTGTTCCATGCTATGTTCCTCTAGCCTTAGGAGTCATGCAAATTTGATTTTAAGTTGATTGCTACAGAAGGCTAATAACTTAACTCTTTGTGTAATTAAACTCTAAAAAGCAAATCCGCCATCTCAGCCTCCCTAACTGGCAGGTGGTCAAAGACTTCAATTCTAGGTTCCTTGGACACAAGCCCGATGCTGCAGGGCTGGGGTTACTCCAGTTACTTGGGAGGCCAAAGGGTCACATGATTGATGAGATGTTCTATTTCTTCTTGGAAGGAAATTGGAGATGTTAGGGGGCCACTGCAAAGCTAATGATTTAATATTTCTAGAGGGAAAACAATGGAAACCACAAAGAAAGCAATAATATAACTGAAACTTACTCTAGAAACATGCATGCACATAACTGGGGTTTACTTGAGGATAGTTCAAAGTCCTCATATGTGAGCTAGCTCTGTATGTTTCTTCTGCAGGTTCCTCACCTCTCTCAGTCCTCACAGGATTGAAGAGTGTTGAGGCCTTGCTTTGGAATAGGCTTTGGCTTAAGGTATATCATAGCTGATTTTCTCTTCTATCCAGACCACTAAAACCTTCTCCACATCAGCGATAAGGGTGTTTCACTTTCTGATCACCTATGTGTTCACTGGAGTAGCACTTTTAATTTCCTTTAAGAACTTTGCGTTCGTAACTTGGCTAACTGATGCATGAGGCCTAGCTTGTGGGCTATCTTGGCTTCTGATATGCCTTCCTCACTAAAATTAATCTTTTCTAGTATGTGATTGAAAATGAGGGAACTGCAACTATTCCTTTCACTTGAACAATGAGAGCCCAGTGTGGGGTTATTCATTAGCCTGATTTTAGTATTGTTGTGACTCAGGGAATAGGAAGGCCCAAGGAAAGGGAGGAAGCCAGAAACTGCCGGTAGGTCGGTGGAGCAGTCAGAACACACACATTTATCAATTAAGTTTGCTGTCTTATATTGGTGTCGTTCGTGGGGCCCCAAAGCAACTACAAGAGTAACACCAAAGGCCACTGATCACAGATCACCACAACAAATATAATCACAATGAAAGAGTTTGATACATGGAGAGAAATACCAAAATATGACACAGAGATGTGAAGTGAGCCAATGTTGAAAAAATGGCACCAATAGACTTGCCCGAATCAGAGTTCTCACAAACCTTCAATGTGTAAAAAAATGTAATGCCTATGAAGCTCAGTAAAGCAAAATGTAGTAAAGCAAGAATGCCTGGAGCTGAGTTCTACAGGGGACTGACTCATCAGGTAGCGCTTTACTCTACCATTTTGTTCCCTGAATATCTCTTGAACCTGGTGACATTCCCTCAGGTTAACGGCCACCTTGGTCCTGTTCAACTTGTTTCTTCGAATATACTCTTGTGTGAAGCTGCCATACAAATTTTCCACACAATTGTCAGAGAGCCCATTGCAATATAAATGTAACTAGGTCATTCTCCTATTTAAAATCTTTAAATGTATCCTCAAAACTTTTACAATGAAATTCAAAATCCTGAGATAAACAAGACACTGTAGAGAATAGCCCTTTCCTATTTGCTGTCCCACATAGATGTCTTCTTTCCTTTTAAGGGACATGGATTTTCACGGCCTGTGCACAGTGGGTACATTTTTATTTTGTTTTATTTTATTTATGTATTTATTATTATTTTTTTGGATGAAAATAATCTTTGACTGTTCTTTGCTGAGTAACTTCAATTCCTTTCTCAGATCTCAGCTCAACTATCAGCTTCTCCAGGGGAAGACATTTTGCCCTTCAGATTTGGATGGTACCTTCTGTAAAGACTTCACTGTACATCATTTTCCACTACTACATTTGTACTAGAGTTATGTTTAGTATTTCAAACCTAATTTATTTCTGAATCAATTCTGAGCCCTTTTAAGTTTTTGTAGGTTGAGGCCATCATTCTTGCGCTGCAGTCTTACTGAAGCATTAGAGGACTCACACATGACAGTAATTAGAGGAATTAGCATTTACTTTGACACTCAGGGCATAATAAGTGCTTTATGTTCTATACTTATAAAAGTTCTGTACTGTAGGAAATTTAGACCCTATTCTCTTGTATTCACTCTTGGTAGCTTTCCAATATAACCATCATTTGAGTTTTTAATAATTCTGAATGCTTTCATGTGGTTCAGGACCAGGCCCCCAAACATTGTTTCTCTTCACAGTCAGGGAATGACAGAGACAAAGAACTCAATTAGACACCCTAAAAATGTCACTGATCCAGGCTTTTGCTTTCCTTAACAGGACTGAAGAAATTTGACTTTTAGGGATACACTTTATTTTTAGATTTACTTAATAAATGAAAGTTTTTGTTTGAATACCTGTTTTTAACTATTTTGGCTATATGCCTAGGAGTGGAATAGCTACTCATATGGTAATTCTGTTTTTAACATTTTGATAATTCACCAAACTGTTTTTCCACAGTGGCCTCACCATTTTACATTCACTAGCAATGTATGAAGGCTCCATTATCTCCACATCTTCACAAAAACTTATTTTCCATTTTATTATATTTTTAAATTATAGCCTAATGGGTGCAAAGTGGTATTTCATTGGGTTTTATGAGTATTTGTGTTTTTTGAATGGCTAATTTCATGTACTTGTTAGATATTGTATACGTTCTCTGGTGAAATATTTATTCAATTACTTTGCCCATTTCTGGAAAAAGGAATTGGGCTATCCTTTTGTTGTTGACTATAAGAGTTCTTTATGTATTCTGGATATTAGACCTTTGTCATTCATACACACCCATACACCCATACACATGTATGATTTGCAAATATTCATCCTGTTTTGTGTTGTCTTTTCATTTTCTTGATAGTGCCCTTTAGTGAACAAAAGTTTTTAATTTTTATAAAGTTCAAATGATATATTTTCATCATTGTTTGTGCTTTTGGTGTCATGATCGAAGTATGCATTGCCAAATAAAGTTCATGAAGATCTACCCTTATGTTTTCCTCTAAGAATATTATGGTTTTAGCTTTTACATTTTGTTTTTTGATCCTTTTCAAGTTAATGTTTATATATGAATGGAGGTGTGGGTCTAACTTCATCCTTTTGCATGTAGATATTCAGTTGTTGGAGCACGATTTGTTAAAAGAGACTATTTTTTTTTCCTATTGAATGACCTTGATATGCTTGTCAAAAATCAATTGACCATAAATGTATGTCTAATGCATTCTTATTCACCAATGTTTTTGCATTCATAGATGTTACTTTGCTCTTGGATAATGGAAACAAGATATATTTCTTTTAATTTGCATATATTTTGGTTTTGAAAATCAATCCAGTCTCTGCATTTTACTTGTTAGATTAAATATTGACATTCTGGGCTATAATATACTACACTGTTCTTTTGTTCCACTATCATTATATTCATGATAAAACTGGGGCTTTTCCCATAGTGAGGGGCTTAAGCCCACACTTGCTATCTAGGTTCTCAATTTTTATTACAGGTCAAAAGAAAAGATGTACTTACCATATGTATCATGAATGTTAGCCTACATGAAACAGTTAATATGGCCCTAGGAAATACTGTTAATCCTACACATTATGAATATCTAGTATTTTCTTTATCAGTCTTGAAACTTTTTGCTGAAAATGATGTCTTTTTAGTACCCTGTGAATGCTATATTATTTCTACTCAATTACGTCATGTTAAAGCACAGTGCATAATTTTCAACTCAAAGACTCATATTAAGCACAAATATGTATATATTTAATTTACATTTTATGAGATGTAGCCTATAGACTCTCCTCTTAATTCTAACTCTAAATATATGAGGATTTACAACCTACAAGTATTGTAAAAATGAGGAAAATAAATAAAATCTGTAAGAAGTTCTAAATAGAAGTTTTTTGCATTTACTTCAATTTTTGTTAATCAATAAGATGATTGGCTAGATATCTGATCATAGCCTTCTGCTACATGTAAAAACACATACATATACACACATATACAGACATGTATAAACATATACGGTACTCATGAAGATTAATTAATACAGAAGCAAAAATTTAGGCAAATTTTAAAGTCAGAGGTGGCAAACTATAGCCTATTGAGAAATAGTTCAGCTTGTGATGAATTATTTAAGTTTTTGTTTACAAATTCTTTCATCTGTCAACTTGCCATCAAGTCTATCCAAAAATTTTGTTATTTTAGATATTATACTGTACAGTTCTAAAATACCGGTACCTATTTGGTTCTTATAGTTTCCATCTCTGTTCTGGGTTTTCACATATAATTTCCTTTATTATAAGCATATTTTTTCTTAAATTTTTGAATTTATTTGGGACAGGACTCAAAATCTTAACTTGTCTTCCCTGTGGTGGGCAGGAGTTTGAACTCTTCAACTTTTTCAGTCTTCCATCTGGTGCTTTACACTGAGAACTTTGGAAATCCCTTGACTCAGGAACACTTCAGTGATTAATAAAAGATTTGAGCAGAGTTCTGTGTCACCTTCCTTTCCGAAATTGCTGCCTTTATTTTCTGAACTCTCTGATTGCACTGAATCTCATTGTCTGACTCCTTAAGCCAGTAAGACTGGGCCTACCCATGCCTCTTTTGATTTGGCATGTTCAGTTATGTGAAGTAATATATTTCCCATACATTTCTTTTTGCCTTAAGCAAGTTTTATTTGATATTTTTTATATGTTGCAACTGAAGAATGCCTGACTATTATAAAGGCTTTTGCTAGTTAGTAGACCCTCTGACAAAATGAAGCTTTTTCAGGGGAGAGTCACAGATTCTTATCTGCTAGTCCATGTAAAAATCAAACTAGGTTGATAGATGACTGAATAAAGAAGTTGTGGTACATTTACACAATGGAATACTACTCAGCAATAATAAAAGATGAAATACAGTCATTTGTGACAACATGGACCTTGAAACCATCTTATTAAGCGAAATAAGTCAGACTGAAAGAATCAAGAAACATATGACCTCACTTATAGGTATATTATAGAACCGAAAGTAACACAGAAACAAAAACTTATGGACACACTCAATATTTTGTTTGGTGGTTACCTGAGGGTAAGGGGGGAGTGGGTAGGAGTTGGGAGGGGGCACCAGACATATGGTGATGATGGGAGAGCTGATTCTGGGTGGTGGGCGCATAATGCAATACATAGACGACGTAATGTAGAGTACTACACCTGGGAACTATGTAATTGTTACCAACCAACGTCACCCCAATAGATTTAACAAAAAAATCAAACTCAGTAGAAACATCTGCACCTTCACCTGGGCCAAGTCCAAACTGTAATTGATGATTTGTTTAATTTCTGTCATTTTTGCTAGACTATGAGATCCTTGATGGCAGAGACAACATCTTATTTGCCTTTGCATAGCATGGACTACTCAAAAATAGTTGTTGAGTGAATGAATTTTAACATTTGAATTTAGCAATTAAATTGCAAGTTGCTATCTAACCAAGCAGTTATTAAGTCACAGATTTATAAATCAACCCATTCTCTATACTGAAGCCAAATATACTCACAAAGATTTAAAGTAAGTTATTTCACAGACGGCTTAGTACCATCCAATTGTATCCCAAAGCACTAAAAATAAAATGTAATCTTATTACCAAGGTCTGGACAGCGTACTATGTTCTGACCCTTTCCTCTCTTTTTCTAGTCTCATTTCTTACCTTTCTCCCATTTTTCCATTTTGCTTTAGCTCACTGAACTTCTGTTAAAAGAATTTATTTTCTTCAGGCTTATTCCTGACCCAGAAATTTCCACTTGCCATTTACTTTGCCTAGAATGTTCTTTCCATAACTTTCCACATAGCTGGTTCCTCATTATTCAGGTCTCAAAAGCTCGCCTTTTGAGAAAACTTTCCCGAGATTTCTTTACCTCATACAGTACATACTTCTATACATGCACACTCCCCTACCACACGTAGACTGTTTAGTGTATTTCTTTCTTTTTTTAATAGCATTACTACCTTATGTAGTCATAGTGATGATTTGTTTTGTTTATGGTTTGTCTCACATCATAAAATATAATCTTCATGGCAGCAGGGGCCTTATCTGCCTTGTTCACCCAGTATCTTCATTGTGCTTTCTGGGTTCATAGAAAGAATTTGGCAATTATCTGATGAAATAAATGGAATCCTAACAACCAAACTAAGGGTGAGTGTAAATAATCTAATTTTAAAATGGTCAATTCACCACAAAAGAAGTCAAACCAGTTATTTGGAATCATGAGGTGAAACTATTGTTCCTCTGGTTTTGCGTGACCAGGAATTAGGTTGAGCCACAGAACTACAGCTGCCATGTTAGAAAAATAGCAAAGGGCCAGCCTAAATTGCTTTACCGCATCTGCTCTTTTTGAAGTTGAATTTACACATAAAAAATGAGAACCATTAACGTTAATGTTCTCACACAGTCTGGCCATATTGATTTTTTCCCCACAATTGATCTAATTCATTTTGGGCATTTACTATTTACTAAATATTCATTTAGGGACAGACATTGATCTCTATATTCATTGGGATCCTTTTTATTGTTCATTATTTTTTATACTGTTGCTCTAAACACACCCACATAAATGCATTTTATAATGTTGACTGTAGGACTTGCTATCTCTTCCATGAAGATCCCTTCTTGGCACATTTATTTATAAACAGGATAGCCAGTGTTTGAGCATCTGTGCTACTTATCACACAATTATGGATGGAGATGGCATGTACCCAAGGCGTTGGTAATGTAATGCAGATATCAAGACCAGATAGCTCACTGGCAATTTCTTCCACCTGCTTTGCAGGCTTTCTACTTCTAGAAAGGTATTCTCCTTTGTATGGATTCCACTAGCCACAGAAGTGACCTCTGAATAAGCTTTGGTCAGTTGTCACAGAAGAGCAGCATATGTCCTCCATGTGCTCTTGCCCCTTCTCAGGAAGGAGCTCTCTCTGCATCTTCACATCTTCAGGGAAGCACAGCTATTTCCATGTGTTCTACTGCTTGCTTCCTCTGAGCAGGACCAAGTACTTCTGGTATGTCCTTCACGGTCACTCTTGCTGCCTAACAGTGCCACTGCCTACTGTAGAACCCAAGATGACAAAGCTACGCTGTTTAAGGCAGAGGCAGAAGGATGAATTCTTCCTTTTTTTGTGGCCTACTTTGCCACATGGCCTCCAACAGACAGGCCAGTGTGTTCCAAATTTTCCTGGTAAGTTAGTTGCTTCTGGCTTCATTCAAGGTCCCTGATCCTTACCTCTAGTCAGATTTTTGCACTAATACATAGTCAGGTCTGGATGCAAGGAACAATTACATAATAATTGCAGTCCCTTTCTGCTGAGTCCTCTTTACTGACCCAAGCTTATCTACCCAAGTCGATAACAGCTGGTAACATGTACAAAGCACTAACTACGTGTTTGGCTCTAAGTGCATTATGTCTTTTAATATCAGCTAAATCCTATAAGGCAGATATTGTCATTATCTCCATGGAGGCAAAAGAGGGTTTTGTTTGTTTGTTTTGCTATATCTGCAACACCTAGAACAGAGTCTGAAACACAGTATTATATAATATATTTGAGATGAATAAATTTTCATTTATGTGAAAACTGAGGTTCAGCAAGGTGAAGTAACTTGCTCCAAGATTTGGCAGTTCAAGGATTTGCATTTAGCCTCTCTGACATCAAAATCCTCACCCAGAAGCTCTGGAAGGTCCCTTGGTCTCAGGCTGAGCTTTCTGTCAGACCTACCTCATCAGAAACACCAATATCTACAAGTCGCCATGGAAAACTGAGAAGGTGATATGGAGGTCAATGTTATTGAAACACCAAATAGTAAAACTTAATAAAACAAGCTTAACAATTCCTTACCACTCTTGCTGCTTCTAGTCTAAGTCCCCATACCATAGGCCTGTGCTCAAAAACTGTGATAGCTTTTATCCATCCTGTCTACTCAGTGCTTTCCATCCTCAATGATCAACTCAATAAGGGTCATGCCAGTATAGTCTTGCCTACTTTGGTGAGAAGGTAGCTTTCTCTTCTAAATGAGCATAGTCCTTTTATTTTGTCCAAGGTTATTGCAATACCTCTGAATAAATGATAGCTGCTTACATTAATTGGTTAACTCAAATTGA
>PVKE010016625.1:0-31786 GCA_004027555.1 Craseonycteris thonglongyai | reverse complement strand
GGAAACTGTCTGATTGTTACCAACCAATGTCACCCCATTAAATTTAACAATAAAATATAATAATATTTTTTTTTAAAAAAGAACTAAAAAAAGAACAAAAAACACCCAAAGTCAGGGGGGAAAGAAAAGGACATATTAAAAATTAGAGCTGAAGTAAATACAATACAGAACAGAATAATGATAGAAAAATCAATGCAACAAAGATCTGGTTCTTTGAAAAAATTTATAAACTTGACACCCTTGGCTAGGCTTACCAAGGGAAAAAGAGAAAACACACAAATAATCCAAATTAGAAATGAAAAAGGAGCAATTACAACTCAAATTACAACTGATACCTCAGAAATACAAAGAATTATACAAGAATACTATGAAGGGCTATATGCCACCAAATTTTGCAACCTAGAAGAAACAGACTACTTTCTAGAAACATATAATCTACCTAGACTGAATCAAGAAGTACTGAATAATCTAAACAGACCAATCAACAGTAAGAAAATTGAAACATTCATCCAAAACCTTCCCAAAAGCACGAGTTCAGGACTGGGTGGTCTCACTAAAGAGTTTTACCAAGCATTCAAAGAGGAACTAAGACCTATACTCCTCAAACTTTTCCAAAAAAAATTGAAGAACAGGCAATACTTTCCAACTCATTCTATGAGGGCAACGTTATCCTAATGCCAAAACCTGGTGAGGACATCACAAAAAAAAACAACTATAAATCAATATCTCTGATGAACACCAATGCAAAAATCCTAAACAGAATACTAGCAAATAGAATACAACAATGCATTAAAAAGATTATGCATCACAATCAACTGGGATTCATCCCAGGGGCACAAGGATTGTTAAATATATGCAAATCGATCAATGTGATGCACCACATAAACAAAATTAAAGATAAAAACCATATGATTATATCAATTGATTCATAAAAACCATTTGACAAGAAATAACAACCATTTATGATCAAAACACTTAATAAAATGGGTATAGAAGAAAAGTTCCTCAACTTAATAAAGTCCATATATGACAAATCCTCAGCAAATGTCATACTGAATGGGGAAAAACTGAAACCTTTTCTTCTAAAATCAGGAACAAGACAGGGAGGTCCCCTGTCACCACTAATAATCAGGATAGTGCTCGAAGTCCTAGCCAGAGCAATCAGGAAGGAGAAAGAAATTAAATGCATCCAAATTGAGAGGAAGAAGTTAAACTGTCACATTTTGCAGGTCACATGATCCTTTATATACAAAACCCTAAAGACTCCACCAGAAAACTATTAATAATAATAAATGAATACAGTAAAGTTGAACGATACAAAATCAATTTTCAAAAATTCATATCATTTTTGTATATGAACAATGAAACTTCAGAGAAAGAAATAAGAAAAACAATACCTTTTATGATCAAAACAAGAAGAATAAAATACTTAGAAATAAACTTGACAAAGGACACGAAGGACTTATACATGGAAAACAATAAGACACTATTAAAAGAAATTGAAGATACAAAGAAATGGAAAGATATTTCATGTTCATGGATTGGAAGAATCAACATAGTTAAAATGGCCATATTACCCAAAGCAATGGACAGATTTAATGTAATTCCCATAAAAGTCCCACAGACATTCTTTTGAGAAATAGATTTGAAAAATATGAAACCACAAAAGACTCTGAATCGCCAAAGCAACCCTCAAAAAAAAAATAATAAGGCTGGAGGCATCACGGTCCCTGACTTCAGTCTATACTACAAAGCATCAATAATCAAAACAGCTTGGTATTGGCAGAAAAATAAACATACAGACCAATGGAACAGAATTAAAAACCCAGAAATAAACTCTCAAATATAAGGACAGATAGTTTTTGACAAAGAAACCAAAAATATACAATGGAGAAAAGAAAGCTTCAGTAAAGGATGCTGGAAAAATTGCAAAACCACATGCAAAAGAATGAATCTGGACTGTGACCTGTCACCATATACCAAAATTAACTCAAAATGGATTAAAGACCTCCACATAAGACCCAAAATAATAAACTACATAGAAGAAAATACTGGAACTAAACTTTGTAGACCTTGGGTCCAGAGAGGACTTTATGAACCTGAATTCAAAGGCAAGGGAAGTAAAAGCAAAAATAAATGAATGGGACTACATCAAACTAAAAGGTTTCTGCACAGCAAAGGAACCTATCAACAAAATAAAGAGGAACCCAACCAAATGGGAGAAAATATTTGCAAGCAATGCCTCTGAAAAGGGGCTAATACCCTGTTTCCCCGAAAATAAGACAGTGTCTTATATTAATTTTTGCTCCCAAAGATGCGCTAGGTCTTATTTTCGGGGGGATGCCTTATACATATTTCAGCTAGAGGCAAAACTGTAAGTAGGTCTTATTTTCGGGGGATGTCTTACTTTCAGGGAAACACTGTATCTAAAATATATAAAGAACTTGTACAACTCCAAAAAACAAACAATCCAATTCAAAAATGGGCAGAAGACCTGAACAGACACTTCTCCCCTGAAGACATACAAACAGCCAACAGACACATGAAAAAATGCTCAACATCACTAGCAATTAGGGAAATGAAAATTAAAACCACAATGAGATACCACCTCACACCTGTTAGAATAGGTATAATGAACAAGACAAGGGATAACAAGTGCTGGAGAGGCTGTGGACAAAAAAGAACCCTCATACACTGCTGGTGGGAATGTAAACTGGTTACAGCCACTATGAAAGGCTGTATGGAGATTACTCAAAAAATTAGGAATGGAATTGCCATATGACCCAGCCATCCCTCTACTGGGCATCTACCCAAAAAACCCGAAAATCTTAATCTTTAAAGATGTTTGTACCCGCATGTTCATCACAGCACTGTTCACTGTGGTCAAGTCGTGTAAATAACTCAAGTGTCCTTTGATAGATGACTGGATAAAGAAGTTGTGGTACATTATACAATGGAATACTACTCAGCAATAAGAAAAGATGAAATACTGCCATTTGTGACCACATGGATGGACCTTGAAAATATCTTATTAAGTGAAATAAGTCAGACTGAGGGGAAGCTGGGATGGCTCAGTGGGTTAAGCGCTTGCTTTGTAGCCCCAGGGACTGAGGATCGAATCCCAGCCCCAGCCAGTGTGGACCCATGTGCTGAACTGAGGTGTGCTTCCCATGCAGGAAGCCCCCAGTTCAGTTCTTGCACCCCAGTTCGGTCCCTGGCTCGAGGGGGCATGCCTCCCATGCAGGAGGCCCCCAGCCCAGTTCCTGCCCTGCGTGGCCCCCACCCACCTGTGTGGAATGAAACCATGTTGAAAACTGATGACGTACAACTGTGGAGACTGCTCTGGGCCCTCCCCCTTCTCTCTGTTTCTCTCTGTCTCTGTTTCTCTCCATATCTGTCAAAAACAATAAAATAAATCTTTAAAAAAAGAATTTCTCTTAAAAAAAAATAAGTCAGACTGAAAGAGTCAAGAAACATAACCTCACTTATAGGTGGAATATAAAACTGAAAGTAACAAAGAAACAAAAACTCTGGACACAGTTAATAGTTTAGTGATTACCTGAGGGTAAGGGGGGAGGGGACAGGGAGACTGAGGGAGGGGGTTAGGGAAGGGGCGTCAAATATATGGTAATGGAAAGTGAGCTGATTCTGGGTGGTGAGCACATAATGCAATGCATAGACAATGTAATGTAGAATTGTACACCTTGAAACAATGTAATTGTTATCAACCAATGTCACCCCAATAAATTTAACAATTAAGAAAAAGTCTTTTAATAGATAATATATACAAGTAATTTTGTTCACTCTGACCTAAGGTCCTCATAGCAGCAAATAGACCAGTAGAGTGATTCTTCATTTGGGGGAGGTCTTTAATACCCAGTATTAGATCTTCTTATATGAAAAAGATTTTAAAATCACCATCAAAAAGGCTTTCAGTACAGGGATGCAGGGATAGCCCAGCAGGTTGAGCGCTTACCTTGCAAGAGGACGAGGTCCAGAGATCGAATCCCTGCCCCACCTGTGCAAAACCTACATGCTGAACTGCCGCCCAACCGGTAACCACCAGGTAGCAGTGAAGATTCTCACCTCCCGTGTGGGAGGCCTGTGGTTCGGTTCCACTCCCCACAGCCCCACATCCACTTGTGTGGAATGAAACTATATCAAAACTAACAATGTACAACTATGGAGATTGCTCTGGGCCTTCTCTCTCTCTGTCTCTCTGTCTCTCTGTCTCTCTCTCTCTCTACCTCTATCTCTGTCACCTTCTCTCTGTCTTACATTCTCACAAACAATAAAATAAATCTTTCCTTTAAAAAAAAAAAACTTTTAGTACAAATACTAGCAATGATATGCCAATACAAAAAAAAAAAACAGAACTGGAGTTTCTGAGACGTTAATTATCGGCTAGAATAGGGGGAAGAAAGCATCCAGACCAGTGGTTTCCTAATTCAGTTCCTCCAGGGCAGAACACGTACTTAAAACCGGAAGGCTTTTTAACACGCACAGACCAAGAGCAGACGTCCTCCGTGGCTGGGCTTGCTGGTGTGTGCACCGTGAGAGACGGATATCTAAGGATGTTGCCAGGTAAGTAGAATTATAACAAAGATGATAGACAACTAAAACTATCTGGGTACTCCCTGTCTAGTTTTAAAGTACTCTTCTTGCTTGATATCTGCCTTGTTTTCCCAATATCTCTACAAGCTACAAAGGGAAAATTTTAAGGATATTAGCTCATTTATATTAAATCTCAAAAGAAAAAGTCAGTGAAACTCATTGCTAGGGCAAATGTGTGGATGTAACACAGAGTTTTCATTTTACTGCCTGTGTTAGTTCAGTTTCATCAGAGAAACAGGGCCAATAAAATAGAAAGACAGACACAGACAGATTTTAATGAATTGATTCCTGAGAATGTGGAAGTTGGAAAGGACAGCCCAGCAGAATGGAAGCCCGAGGAAGACTTGGTGTTGCATCTCAAGTCCAAAATCAGTCTGGAAGCAGAATTCCCTTTCCTCAAGAGGGCCCCTCTTTGGTCTCTTAAGATCTTCAACTGATTGGGTGAGGCCCACCAGCTCATAGACGTTAATCAGCTTTACCCAAAGTCTGCTGATTAAACTGTTAATCTCATCTTAAAACACCTTCACAGCAACATATACACTAGGGTTTAAACAAATACCGGTATCTGTGACCTAGTCAAACTGGAACATAAAATTAACTATCACAACACCTATTTTTTTTTTCCAAAAGAATAGGTGACCAAACTATGTGAAAACTCTACTGCACTAAGAAAACCATTGTCCATTAATCTATAGGCTTTGTGTGGGTCATGGAATGATTTGAAGAAAAATAACAGTGGATTAGTAAAAACCAATATCATTGAGGTGCACTTAATTCTGATTAGTCTTTACTTCATTCAGTGCTTACATGTTACATAGTAAGTTAGGTGTTCTTTATATATTGTCCTCATTACTTGCAATTTGTTTCCTACTTTTCTTATCATCTGAATTGTGGAACATGATTATTTTAATGCTGGACATGTTTTGGGAAAATCCTATAAAGGCACACAAAGCTGACAAGATTTTCATAGGGTCATTGGCTCACATAAACGAGATGACAGAATGTAACTGGTGGTCCATTTATTGCCTGGAGGGCAGATTTCATTCCTTCATACCTGTAGTGGTTCCCATACCACAAAACCCATTAGTGATTCATTTCTCAGAACAGAACTGGGAGATAAAGTGGGGGCTGTGCCCCATTGCACAGTAGGAGGGACAGGAGGTCATTTGGAAGGAACCGTAGGAGACATGGGTGCTGTGCCTGGAGAAGCCACCGAACCAGGAGATAGTGGCTCTACCTGCAGGTGCCTTAGTTCTCACTCCTCACTTCTCATCAACTCCCACTCTTTTGATTACAGGGCTCCAGGCCCTGTCATATCATCACATAGGACCCAACTTTGGGCTGTATGACCCCCAAATCGATGCTCTTTCTCGTGTGCTCTGAAATGTACATTAAGCAGGCGTGGCCCGGAAGAGAAATCCTCAAAGCAGATTTCTGTCATTGCCAAAAAACAAAGCCTGGGTCTGGGCAAAGGGACAGCAAACTGAGGACTCCTTTACCCTCTACTGAGAGAGGTTGGGGTGTGTAAGATGTGTCCCCGTCATCAGCGGCGTGTATGTGCTGTCCCCTTACCTGTAGCACCTGAGGTTCCATGAAGTCGGTGTCTGTTGGCAACGACTCTTCAGGGCGTCCTGGGAGATGGAGGGGAAAGGCTGAGTCCTCGATTCCCAGGAAAGTGCAGGAGGCTCAGGGAAGCTGCTGGAAGGCTGAGGGCTGCAGGGCCCGAGCCACCTGCACAGGAAGCACTGGCCATGCCCATGGGACAGCAATGGGAGCTTGACTGTCCTCTCCCTGTCATCTCTCTTTCTGCCCCAGGACTGTTGACACTGCTGCTGTTGTCATTGGCTGCTGCAGCCCTGAAGGATAAAGGTGAGTCTGCCCAGCCAGCCCCATTAGTGATAGAAGCTATGAAGAGATTGCAGGGTTCTGGGTCCCCTCACCAAGGAAGAGGGAGAGGCTTATTCTGTAAGTGAGGCTCGGAGATGATCTTCCAGAGATATGCAAAACTGTTTTCACCCCAGAGTTTTCTTTTACTCTTCCAATAGAAGCCATTCCTCCTGGTCTCCCCTCCATGGTCTTGAACCGCAGTTGGCCATGACTTCATCCATTCCTTGTGTCTCTGACCATCGTCTCCCACTGCTTCTGCCCCCACAGCCTGTATTCGCTGGTGCCCTCCAAACCCTCCATGTGTCAATGCCAACGCCTGTCTCTGTGCTCCGGGATTCAGTTCTGCATCTGAAAAGACCTTCACCAGCTACTTGCAGAGTTGTGATGGTACAGAGGCTTGGGAGTGGTGGAGGGGCCACATGGAAATTGTAGGGCATCTTGAGCCCCCAGCCCTGAGAGCAGCACAGACACATTTTGTCAAGGATTAGAAGAGGAGAGGGGGCAGGGAGGAGGGAGGGAAGTGGGCAGCCAGGTATTTGTGGTCAGTAGGCAGAGTGCTGAGAGCTTCCGCCGTGGAGCTGGGCTACGTGGGTTTGAAGCCTAGCTCTGCCACTGAGGGACTCTCTGGCTTCTAGGAAATTGTTTCTTCTCTCTGTGCCTCAGTTTCTTTGTGTATCGGGGATAATCATAGTACCTACCCGACATGGATGGTGTGGCATTTAATATTTACTTGTATGAAAAAATAGGATTACAGAGCAAATTGTCAACAAATATGAGCTATTATTGTTACTGCTGTTATTGTAATTGTTATTTTCATAGCACAAAGAAAGAAAAGAAACAATGGAAGAGACAGGAGATAAGAAGCACCAAGGACCTGGAAGCTGGGGACCCCCTACTGGCTCGAGCTCGCCAGAATCCCTGTCCCCTCACAATCGTGGTTTCCCGCCTCATCCTTACATAGAGCCATGAGACAAGCAGAGCTAGGATGTTTTCATCCTACTTCAAACCCTTTCTCACACTTCCCACCTGCCACTTCTATCAACCACCAGTCTGTTCTCTGTATCTATGTGTTTTTTTTAATCCACTTATAAGTGAGATCACACCAGATTTGTCTTTATGTCTGACATCTTACTTAACAGCTCCTTCAAGGTCCATCCACATTGTCACGAAGTGTAAGATTCCCTTCTTTTTATGGCTGAATAATATTCTACTATATATTATTATCCATTCACCTACTGATGGAATTGTAGGTTGTTTCTGTATCTTGGCTAATGCAAATAATGCTGCAGTGAACATGGCAGTGCAGACATCTGTTCGAGACTGTAACTTTATTTCCTTCTGATAAATACCCAAAAGTAGAATGATGGGTCATATGCTAGCTCTATTTTTAGTTGTTTTGAGGAACTCCATAGCGTTCTTCACAGGGACTGCTCCAATTTAAATTCCCAACAACAGTGCCCAAGGTCCCTTTGCTCCATGTCTTTGCCAACACTTGTTATTTCTTGTCATTTTGCTAATCACCATTTTAACAGCTATGACATGCTAAATGTCGATGTGGTTTTGATTTGCATTTCTCTAACAATTAGTGGTATTGATTACCTTTTTGTATACCTGTTGGCTATTCTGATGTCTTCTTTGAAACATGTCTCTTCAGATCCTCTACCCATTTTTTAATCTGTTTGGTTTTTGGCTATTAAGTTGTTTGAGTTTTTTATATGTTTTAGATCTAGCCCCTTATCAGATACATGACCCACAAATATTTTCTCCTCATTGCAGGTTGCTTTTTTATTGTGTTGATGATTTTTTTTGTACAAAAGATTTTTAGTTTGATGTAGTCCCATTTGTCTATTTTGTTTTTGGTGTCACAAAAAAGAAAAAGCCTTGTTTTTGGTATCAAATCCAAAACCTCATCACGGGGACAGATGTCAAGGTGCTAATCCCCCACCATATTTTCTTCTATGAATTTTATAATTTCAGGGTAACATCATATTTGAATTTGGACTCAAAGAGAACGAGTGACTTTCATTCTTCACAAAAATAGGATCATAAAAGGAAATTATATTAAAAATGGTTCAAATGGAAAACTTGGCTATGTGCATTTAACCACCCTAAAAATATGGGAGGAATAAATTTATACTGTTTTTACACCAAGAAATACTCTTTACTCAAAATACTCTTTGGCACATATTTTATTGGTACTAAATAAAAATAATGCTAATATGTTTGAAAAGAAGAAAAAAATGTACCCCTTCTTTATTCTGTACAGTTTATTTATTTTCAAGTATTTGTGTGTTTGTTATTTAATATTTGTGAAAAAGTAAATTTTACCAGTGGAAAAATATGATGCTGTGACTCCTGCCCATGACCCTGGAGGCAGTGCTAAAGGTTCCTGTGTGCGTTTGCATGTGTGTGTCTCCTGGGGATTTGTAGACTGGGTGGACATGGAGAGGAGATCCTGCTCCTAATGTAACTGAGTCCCAGCTCCTTCTTTGAAGGTACTTGTCAGGTTGAGGAATTTCCCATTGTCATCTCCTCTTGTGTTCATGGTTCTTATTAGACTGTTGTTACTTTTAGCCAACAGTGTCCAAACCCTGCTGGGTGGGTCTCTGAGCCACTCAAAGGAGACAAGACCCATGGGCATCTTTCTCTCATGTTTAGAAACAGGGAGACGTAAGATGCCAAAAATCATCCCCATTGACTCAGCTGTGCAGAGCTTCATGCTGCTTCTTCATTTCACATCCCCTACTACCTCTGGTGGGGTGAGGGGAACTTTTCCAGGGGGTGGAGATAGGAATACTCACCCTGAGACATCCTGGGGCATCTGAGAAAGGACTGACTTTGGGAGCTGGGGGAGTGCCTGGTGAGTGTGGGGTGTACTTGGGCCACATTGTAAGTAATGTGAGGTAGAAACCATCAATGGGCAGGGGCTGGACACCTGGCTCTATCTTTAGGTGTGAATGATGTCACCCTGGTCATGCCTAGCCATGACTCCCTCCTCTGACTCAGCATAGATGGCAGCCTTCAAATCTACTATTGTCCTAACTGAGCCCCCCACCCAGGTTTTCAATGGTGCAAAGAGCACCACAGAATAGAGTCTGCAGCTTCAACAGTGCCTCCATCTACTGCTCAAGATCTGGAGAAGGGACATAGACCTCCTTACAGCCCATCATGACACAGCAGACTGTCTGAATCTAGGTGCGCTCACACCCAGCCAGAGAGTACCAATAAGCAGAGCAGTCAGTAGGCTCTAGAGCAGCTGGCTCTGCCCAGCCCAGCCCACAAATGCCATGGTGGGCTTGCACCTGTCTAGTCCATGTGATGGGGCCAGACTGGAGGGTGGGATCTCTACCCTGTGGCAGTTCATGCTTTTCAGAAGTGATATCTTGTTCTGTTGTGTTCCAGATATCAATGAGTGTGGACCGAGATCCACGGTGTCCTGTGGAGTATATTTAGATGGCCAGGACTTCATGGAGAGCTACTGCAAGTGCAGCCCTGACTACAGGCCTGTTTCTGAGGCAATGTTCAGCATTGATCCTGACAAACCATGTGATGGTAAGAACCCCGTATCTTCCATCTCCTTATTCATTAGGTTTGGGATTCTCACGTTTTTCTCTAAGCATCAAGGGAGTGGTTTGGGCACCTACTTGGTCACCCATGCTCTCTGAACACAAAGGCTCTAAACCCCCACTCAGTGCCACTTATGCAGTTTTGAAACATCTCCTTACCACCTGGTACCTTATTTTTATAGAACAAAGGAAAAGGTGGCACTCAAGATACTTCAAGAGCTCATAGAGTGTTGAGTTCCAGAGCATCATTCATCCTTTCCTTTTTCATCAGTGACTGCCAGGTTGAGTCCTTCCCCCCACTAGAGCACATGGGGTTGGCTACCCCAGGAGCACTATCAGAACCTTCAGGCCTTGATGGACCCAAGAACCATATCCAGAAATTTGAAAGTGAGGAGAGTATGGGTTAAGCCCATGTTCCTCAGTTGCCCCCCTAGCCAACAACCACACCTGATAAAAAAAAAACCTCCTTATACCCTGACCCCACTTCTTGGCCACTCAGCCTCATCTGTTTTCCCAAGTAAGTCTCAACCCTGATCCAACCTAATAAATTCAGTTTATGGGCTTGTGGGCAACTCAGATGACCTGGGACCTGGGAGGACATTGTGTTGAGGGTGGGCAGGATGCCATGGGCCACCCCACACACATGCAGGAAGTTGGATCAGTGGAAGAGGCTTCCATCTGGGTTAAATTGAAAGAGGATGTAAATGGGGACCATTTCCCCAGGCCTGACCCTCTCTCAAAGAGGTCAGTTCAGGTCCCATGGGGGCCAAGACCACAGCGGGCAGATGATGGAGGCTGAGCCTCCCTCAACAAGGCTCATAGGTCTGCATCCCTGGTGGGAAACCAAGGAGCTAGATGAGCGAAACAACTGCTGCCCCTATTTCATGAGTAGCTGTCCCCTTTTTGGCCACTGCTGGCCTTGCTCAGACATGGATGCTCACTACTTCCTGCCCATCCAAGAGATGCCTTTGTGGAAATTAGAAAAGGCACCTTTACCACCGCAAGGCTGCATGACTGGACATCAGCCCCCATTCTCCACTGTGGCCTGGAACCCACTGTCTGCATGGTCCTGGTTTGTCCAGCACTGTCTTTATTCTCATCCTTTCCTTCAAGCCTTTTGAGGAGACAAGTTCAGGGATGGGTCTTGATCCAACTCCTTGGAGCTTGAGTCATAGAGTTAGCATGAATGGGAGAGTTCTGTTCTACCATCCTCACTGGGATTCCAAGGAGAACTTAGGCAGAGAGCAGCTGCCCTGGAAGAGGCAGGACAATGGCCATCACTGGAAGCCAAGTGGATACTGCTCAGGGAAACTAGCATTTCCCTTGCACTTGTTTCCCAGGAAGGCCCATCTTGGCACTTGTTCACACCCTCAGTCTGGGACACAGTGGCCATGATGTCCCTACACCACCTAGGAGGCTGCCCATGGAAGCAGGAGCACCAGAGTGGAAAGACAGGGAAAACTCAGGCCACTTCCACCCACATCTGGACATCAGAACATCTAGGCCACTGTGTCCACTGTTAGGATGCCTCCATGGGAATAAGAAATGGCATCCACTTACCAGAGGGGAGACAGTGGAGCCTTTGCAAAGCAGAGGGGAAAAGCACACAAATCTGAGGACTTTCTCCTTTAAGATTTACTCTCGGGGGAAGCCGGGATGGCTCAGTGGGTTAAGCGCTCACTTTGCAGCGCCGGGGACCAAGGATTGAATCCCGGCCCCGGCCCGTGCGGAACCATATGCTGAACTGGGAGCTCCCCCAGTTCAATTTTCTCTATAAGTCTCTCTCTCTCTCTCTCTCTCTCTCTCTCTCTCTCTCTCTCTCTCTCTCTCTCTCTCTCTCTCTCTCTGTCAAAATAAATAAGTAAATAAATAAATCTTAAAAAAAAAAAAAAAAGATTTACTCTCTCCATTGGGATAGGTTGAGAGTTTCTAAGAAAGATCTCTGTATATTCTTTGTACATTGTAGCACCTGAGATTCATGAGGGTTGTGGCAGTCAGTGATTGACCCCTTGGGGAGTCCCAGGAAATGCAGGGGAAAGACTTAGTCCTCAATTCCAAGTAAAGTACAAAAACATTGAGGAAACTACCACAAAGCTGTGGGCTGCAGGGCCAGAGCCACCACCCCAGATGGGAGTGGTCATGTGGACAGGGGTTGAAATTGGAATCCCACTTTCCTATCTTTATCATTTCTGTCCTTCTTCCCCAGGACTCTTTTATCAGCTGTTCTTGACATTGAATGCTGCATATGAAAACCTTAAAAGTGAGTCTTCCTAGCCAGCCACATTACTGACATAAGCTGGGGCACGTGTGCTGGGGGTCTGGATCCTCTCACCAATAAGGGGGGCTTAGTCTGCAGTGAGGCCCAGAGATGGTCATCTGGAGATAAGAGAAGCTGTTTCATTCTTCCTGCATATCCAGAATTTTCTGAGCTATTCTACATCCAGTGGCCACCCCCCACCCCTCACCCCCCCGTCCCTCCCCTTCCCTCCTCTATTCTTGGACCTCCAGCTGACAGCTGGCTTCCTCCATTTCTTTGAGCCTTCTGACCTTGGTCTTTGTTCACAGCCTCTTCCCCAAAAGAGTGTGCTCATTGGTGCCCTCTGAAGTCCACATGTGTCAACGCCACAGCCTGTCACTGCGATCAGGGATTCAATTCTTCATCTGGGAAGATCACCACCAGTCGCTTTGAGAAATGTGATGGTACAGAGGCTTGGGGGTGGTGGAGGGACACAGAGAGATTGTGGAGGGGGAGATTGTGGGGCACCCAGAGCTCTCAGCCCTTAGAACAGCACAGAGATATTTTGTCAAGGATACATGATGCTTGACTGGACATCAGTCTCAGTGTCCACCAGAGCTGGTAGCACTTTCTGGTTGGCCCTGGCCTGTCTAGCATCTCCTTCATTCTCCCTGCCCATGCCCAACAGCCTCATCCCTGGGCGGCCTAGTGCAAAGGAAGTACTTGGTCCGTCTCTATCAAGGTATCTTTAATTAGCATGAAGGGGAGAGCACTGTCTTGACAGTGTGAATAGGATTCCAAGGAGAACTCAGCCAGTGATCAGCTCCCTTGGGGAAATTAGGACAAAGGCCATCACAGGACCCCAAGACAGGTCAGCATTCCCCTGCACTTGGTTCCTAAGGAGTCCCAATCTGTCCTCTGTCCAAGTGCTCAGGCTGGGACATAGGGAAGGGAAGTGGGCTGTCAGGTTTTCTTTTTTTCTTTTTTTTAAGATTTATTTTATTGTCCAAGAGAAGGTGAGAGACAGACAGACAGAAAAGAAGAGGGCCCAGAGCAGTCTCCACAGTTGTTGTACATCATTACATGTGACGTAGATTCACTCCACACAGGTGGATGTAGGGCCACATGGGGGCGGGAACTGAACTGGGGGCAGTTCAGCATATGGGTTTGCATGGGCTGGGGCTGAACCTTGCAGTCACAAGGCAAGCACTCAACCTGTTGCGTTATCGCGGCATCCCTGGAGGTTTTCTTGATTAGCCTATCAGATCCACTATCCATTTTTAAATTGAATTGTGTAGTTTCCTTTCTTTTGAGTTGTATGAGTTCTTTATATATTTTGCATGTTAACCCCTTATCAGATAGATTATTTGCAAATATTTTCTCCCAAATTTTAGATTGCCTTTTCATTTTGTTGTTGGCTTCCTTTGCTGTATAGAAGCTTTCAGGTTGATGTAATTTTTTATTTATTTTTGTTTTTGTTACCTTTGCTTTTGGTGTAAAATCCTAAAAAGAAGTTATTGCCAAAACCAATGTCAAGGAGCTCACGCACTGTGTTTTCTTCTAAGAGTTTTATGGTTTCAGAGTAGCATTGTTTTTTAAAAGCTCATAATTTGTCTTTGAGAGTCACACAATTAAAATGGTAGACCTAAATCCAGTTCTAAAAGTAAAGAGTTTTTATTCTTCAACAAAACAAGATCATAAAGGGAAATTATACTACTTAAAAATGGTTAAGATGGTAAATTTATGTTATGTGCATTTTACCACAATAAACAAGTAGGGGAAAAAAGGAATTTATATGATTTTTACAATAAGCAATTTTCTTCATCTACTCAAAATAATTTCAGATGCACATTTACTGATAATTTTAAAATATTTCTAATGTGTTTGAAATGATAAGAAAAAAATCTCTAAAATTTTCAGGGAGTCTATGTGGTGGATTTATAGGTCACTTTCTTTGCTATTTTTTGTTTGTTTGTTTTTACATTTTCTTTGTTTTCTAAGTAATCATCTGTTGTTTAATATTGAGCGATAAAGTACATTTTATCAGAGGAAAAGAGAAAGGATGTTACTATGACTATTGCCTGGCACATCTATGATCTTCAAGGTGGTCATAAAGGTTCCTTTGTGCATTTACATGGGTGTGTTTCATGGAGATTTGTAGACTAGGTGGACATGGCTGGAGACCCTGCTGTTACTGGAACTGGATCTCAGCTCCTTCCTGGAGCGTGCTTGTCATTTTGAAGGATTTTTTGTCCTCATGACCTCCCCTCTCACATACTTTGTTCCCACCCATCCTCCACTCGATTCCACCTTATCCCCTCAACCTGGAAGACAGGTCTCCAGCCATTGACACCATCTGAGGTAGAAGCATGTCTCATGCTTCTTCTCTCTCCTGGGACTGACACCCACAGACTCGGTCAGGGGCCTTAGAAGGGAAATCCCTAAGTTCAAAAAAGAAACTCTGATCCGGGGACACAGGTTGTATGCCCTGACTCATCGTAACGCCCAGAGTCCTATCAGGTGCTAAAGTCTTGCTCTTGGCTCCCTGAATTGGTATATATAGGGCCAAATATTCTGTCCCTTCATTGTGATTCATTCTTGTATATGTGGTTCTTATTAAACTATTGTTTTTAGGCAACAGTGTTCATCTCCTGCTCATTGGGTCCCCGAGCTACTCGAAGGGTATTGGATCACAGGCATCTCTCTCTCTCCTATTTAGAGAACAAGGGAGATAAATGCTAAAAATCACCCCCAATGGCTCAACTATGCGCAGATTCCTCGTGCTTCTTCGTTTTATACCCCAAACTGCCTCTAATAAGGGGAAAATAATTTGTCTAGGGGTGGAGATAGCAAGATTCAACCAGAGACATCCTGAGGTATCTGGAAAAGGTCTGATATTAGGAGCGGGGGGGAGTGCCTGATGAGGAATGTGGTTTATACTTGGGCCACTGTGATTAAAGGGAGTGTGGAAGTTAACAAGAGGCAAGGGCCTGACGCCTGCCTCTATCCTCAGGTGTAAATGATAATGTCACCCAGGAGAGCCCCCGGCCATGACTCTCTTCATTACATCAGCATCAAGAAAGGGCCTTTAATGCCCCTGTCACCCTGACTAGAACCAACCCCAGGTCCCCTATGTTGCAAACACCACATGAGACGTTTTGGAGCTAAGTCAATGCATCTGTCTACTCCTTAAGGCCTAGAGAGGGGAATGAAGACCTCCTGCCAGCCTCATCATGACACAGTAGAGTGTCTGAATCTAGGTACCTGTGGGTTCAATCAGGGAGCAGAGATGAGCAGAGCAGTCAGCAGGCTCTGAAGCAGCTGGCTCTGCCCAACGCAGCCCCAGGAATGCCACCAGGAGCTGAGTTCTCTCCATTCCCCATGGCAGGGTCAGGCTGGAGCCCACAGTCTCTGCCCTGTGCACACTCACTCACACCTTAGAAGGTGACCTTTTGTTCCTATTGTGTTCCAGACATCAACGAGTGTGAACCACCCTTTAGAGTGTCCTGTGGAAAACTGGCAAACTGCCAGAACACAGAGGGGAGCTACTACTGCCTGTGCAGCCCGGGATATGAACTTGTTTCTGGGGGAAAAAGGTTCAGAAATGAGAGTGAGAACACATGTCAAGGTAAGAACCATCCCAAGTCTTTCATCTTCTTGTCCATGAGATGTGAAGACAGTTGCTCCACTTTCTTCAGTCATAAAAAGGCTGTCCTGGGCATGTATCTGCTTAACTGCCCTCTTTGAACCCCAAGGCTCAGAACTCTCCCTAGAGGATCATTTCTAGATATTTGGAAGCTCCCCCTGCCCACCTGGAATCTTATTTTCATAGGAAAAAAAAGAGAGAGAATGACATTTAAGATACCTCAGGAACTCACAGTGCATTCTTTGTGTTTCAGCACACTATCCATCCTCTTCATCATCACCAGTTATTGCCAGGAAGACACCTTTCCCCACAAGGGTTCCCATGGCCTCCAACCCTCCAGGTACACTCTCAGATGTTCCAGGCCTCCCAGACAATGATGGAGTTAGGAACCCTGCCTAGGAACGCAGGATGGGGGAAATTCAAGGGCAGGCCCAGCATTCCCACCTGGCCCTGTCTGACTGACAACCCTAGCAGGCTGACCCCACTTCTCAGCCACTCAGCCTCCATCAATTTCCCAAAAACAGTGACCTCCTTGACCCTTTGTCATAACTTCAGTTCACCATCTGAGGACAACTGAGATAATCAGGACCCAGAAGAATGTTGTGTCCAATCTGAGCAGGATGACATGGACACCCTCACACACACACAAACTTGAGGAGCCTGGTAAACAGAAGAGGCTGCCGTCTGGACCAGATGGAAACAGAGGGCATCATCAAGGATCATTGCTCTTCTCCGGGAGGTACACAGGTCTGTGCCCCTGGTGGGAGACCAAGTGCCAAAATGACAGAAACACCTGCCACCCCACACCCATCAGACCCTGTTTTCCTCTCCAGCCAGCCCTCCCTGGCCTCTGCTGGCCTCCTCAGTTGTGGATTCTCACTTCCTGCCACTCTATGGGATGCCTACTTAGGGATCAAAAAAGGCACCCAGGAAGCCTGCCTGCACATCAGCCCCAGTGTCCACCAGAGCTGGTAGCACTATCTGGTTGACCCTGGCCTGTCTGGCATCTCCTTCGTTCTCCCTGCACGTGCCCTGCAGCCTCATCTCTGGGCAGCCTAGTGCAAAGAAAGTACTTGGTCCGTCTCTATCAAGGTGTTCACAGTTGGCATGAAGGTGAGAGCACTGCCCTGGCAGGGTCAATGGATTCCCAGGAGAATTCAGCCAGTGATCAGCTGCTCTGGGGAAATTAGGACAAGGGCCATCACAGGACCCCAAGACAGCTCCTGGTCATAAAATGCAAGATTTCCCCTGCACTCGGTTCCCAAGAAGGCCCAATCTGTCCTCTGTCCAAGTGCTCAGACTGGGACACAGGCAAATATGCTGAGGGCATTAGGGGTAGCAGAAAGGTAGGACTAAAACCAAATCCATCTATATCTGGACAACAGAGAATTGAGGCCTCCACATTCACCCACAGGACACCTCCATGTAAGTAAGAAAAGGTGCCCAGTAACAAAGGGGAAGACATTGGGGCTTCCAGATGCTTCTATTCCCAAACCGGGGTCCTTGAATTACCAAATGACAATCTGGGAAGGTACCTGGCCTGACCTGGCACCAGATCCTACCCTGAACACACAAACACAGGCATGCACAGACACACACACAAATGCTCTTAACCTAATGAGCTGCTGTTTTGTCCACAGCAGGAATCTCCTTCCCCACATGGACTGCACCCTCTAGAATCAACAGCAAGGTGAGTAGGAACAATAGGAAGAGGTAGGCAATCCCTCTGCACATCTAGCAGTACCCATCTATTCTCCTCAATTTCCCTTTCTACCTGTGAGGCTCTCTGACCATCATCTCCCCTCTCCCCAGAGGTTCTCTCACTTCATCGAAAACATTGGTGATCTGGGCAGAAATTACAAGTCAACCTCAACCTCAGACGCCATCCAGGTAAGGGCAGGCAGGACCCAGGGGATGCAAGTTGAGGCATTCCAGAAGCCTGAGGAAACCTTAGTCTGAGAGCAGAGAGACCCCAAGGTAATGGTGTTCTGCTCTCAGGCCCTGCCTATCCCAGGGTAGGTGGGAAGAGCTGACACACACGGGTATTTGCACTAACTGTGAGCCCCACATGCACCTACTAACACCTTTCTTCTTGCTGTTTCTGCCTATTGGGTCTACATCATCCTTAGCATTCATGGACAGGGCTGATGTCTGAGTGGCTGGATTCCAGGGGCAAAGACACAGGGAATCCATCAGGCACCAACTTTACCCCCAACCTGGAGACAGACCATCTCTAGATTCTGTTTGTTGGCACTGAGTGGGCAGGGCCTTCGCGTAGCCTCTGGTGCATGGCCCATTGACTCTGTGCCCCCGTCTTCCCAGGACTTCATACAGGTGGTAGATGACTTGCTGGAGACCCCTGGAGACCTGGAGACTTTGCCCCACTCAAAGCAGAACTATGTGGCCACCAACCTACTCTTTAACATGGAGCATACCCTAAGAAAGCTGAGCAGTGTAGTGTCCAATGAGTCATTGACCTTCAGTATGTCCGGAGGCACAGGTAAGGACCCCCATCTGCCCCCAGCTCTGCTCTGGACTTTCTCCACCTCATTCCTCCCCAAACCTCACCAGACCTGAGTAACCATGCTTATATCTCAGTGCTACTCTCATAAATAAAATTTTTTAATGCTTAAAAAGAAATAAATAAATTATGCCAAGTGAAATAAGTCAGACAGGAAAGGAAATACCAAAAGATATCACTGAACATGTGGAATCTAAAAAACAAACTCAGAGACAGAGTGAAGATTGGTGGTTGGCAGAGGAATGGCTATAATGGATAAAGGTCAAAAAGTACGAACTTCCAGTCATAAAATAAATAAGTCATGGGGATATAATGTACAGCATGGCAACAATTGTTAATAATACTTTATTGTATATTTTAAAGTACCTATGAGACTAAATCTAAAAAGTTCTTATCAGAAATTTTAAAACTGGGGGAAGCCAGGATGGCTCAGTGGGTTAAGAGATCACTTTGCAGCCTAAGGGACTGAGGATTGAATCCCAGCCCGGCCCGTGTAAACCCATATGCTGAACTGGGGTGTGCTTCCCATGCAGGGGACCCCCAGTTTGGTTCTCACTCCAGGTTTGTCCCCTAGCTGGAGGGGGTGTGCCTCCTATGTGGGAGGCCCCCAGCCCAGTTTATGCCCTGTGCCGCCCCCACCACCTGTGTGGAACGAAACCATGTTGAAAACTGATGACATACAACTATAGAAACTGCTCTGGGCCCTCCCCCTTCTCTGTCTCTCTTTCTCTGTCAAAAACAATAAAAATCTTTAAAAAAAATAAGTTTTAAAGCTGTGGTAACTATTTGTGGTGACAAGTGTTAACTAGACTTATCGTGGTGATTATTTTACAATGTATACAAATATTGAAATACTGCTTTGTACACCTGAAACTAATATAATGTTATATAGCAATTATACCTCAATTAAAATAAATGATAAAACTGCAAATAATATACATATTCATTGTAACATAAATTATGAGCAAATAAAATAATTATAATGAAGAATTTAAGATAAATACAAATGGCTTCAAAAGAAAGCAATTATACTTGGAAATACATAAATTTAATCTTATATAACATATAACTTGCTTTATTGAGGTAAAATTTATATAACATAAAATTGACCATTTTAACCAAGGTATACAATTCAGGGCATATAGTACATTCACAGAGTTCTAATAATCACCTCTATTTCTAAAATATTTTCATCACCCCCAAAGTAAGCACTGTACCTACTATGCAGTCACTCTCCATCCACTCCCCCAGCCCCTGCTACCACCAGTCTGCTTTCTGTCTCTGTAGATTTGCCTATTTTGGACAGTTCATATGTATATATATAATCATACAATATACGACATTATAGTTCTGCTTCTTTCACCTAACATAATGTTTTCAAGGTTCATCATGTTGTAGCATATATCATGTTTCTTTCCTTGTTATGGTTGAATAATATTCCATTGTATGAATATATCACCTTCTGTTTATCCATTCATCCACTGATGGCCAGGTGGGTTGTTGCCTCCTACTGGCTATTGTGAATACTGCTTCTATGAATATTGGTGTACAACTTTTGTCTGAATAACTGTTTGAACACCGTGGAGTACATAACTCAAGAGTAGAATTTCTTAGTGACACAGTAAGTCTAGATTCAACTTTTTGAGACACATCCAGAGTATTTTTCCAAAATGACCACTTTTCCATTTACACCCTTACCAGGAATATACAAGTGTTGCAATCTTCACATCCTCAACAATACTTGTTACTTCCATTTGCTTTTGGTTTTTTTATAGCCTTTCTAGTGTGTCAGGTGGCATCTCGTTATGCTTTTGGTTTGCATTTCTTTAATGACTAATGATATTTAACACTTTTTACATGTCATTGTTGAACATTTGTGTATCTTTTTTATAGAAATGTCTATTAAATTCCTTTGCCTATTTTTTTTATTATTTTTTAAAATTGTTTTGAGAGAAGAGAGAGAGAAGAGGGGAAGGCCTCAAGCAGTCTCCATAGTTGTACATCATTAGTTGTGACATGGTTTCATTCCACACAGGTGGATATGGGGCCACATGGGACAGGAACCAAACTGGGGGCCTGAGGCATTGGAGACAAGAATCTTAGCCACTGTGCCATTCTGGCAACCAGTTGTGCCTCAGTGCAGCACAGACTGAGGCGGGGATGTGATCCCGGGACCTGTGGTTGTAAGGCAAGCACTCAATCTGCTGAGCTTTCCCAGCATCCCAATCCCTTTGCCTATTTTTAAATTCAGCTGTTAGGCTTTTGGCTATTGAACTGTAAGAGTTCATAATACATTCTAATAGAATAACTAATGAATTAGGTGACGTGCAAAGATGTCTTATTCCATAGGTTGTCCTTTCACTTTCTTCATAGTCTTTGCACCTCAACAAACCGACACTTCAGTTTTGAAGTCTAACTTATCCGTTTTTTCTTTTATTGCTTGTGCATGTGATGATACCTAGAATCCATTTCCAAATCCAATATCATGAAGAATTTGTCCTTATATTTTCACCTAATTGTTCTAGTTTTAGCTCTTAACCATAGGTCTTTGACTCATTTTGAGTTAATTTTTATTGTATGAGGTAGGGTACCAAATTCTATCTTTTGTGTGTGGATAGCCAGATGTCCCAGCACTATTTGTAGAAAAGACTGTTCCTTCTTCATTAACGGGTTTTGGCACCCCTTGTTGAAAATTAGCTGACCAAAGAAGAATGAATTTATTACCAGACTAGCAATTCTATTTTGTTGGTCTACATATCTATCTTTATGCCAGTTCCATTCTGTCTTGACTACTGTAGGTTGGTATAAGTTTGAAAATCAGCAAATCAAGAAGTATGAGTCCTCCAAATTTGTTTTTTAATTTCAAGATTGAGGTATTTGAGCCCCTTGCCTATGAGTTTTAGAATGAGGTTTTCCATTTCTGCAAAAAAAAAAGTCAATAAAATTATGTTGCAATATTGATACAGATTGCACTGAATCTGTAGACCACGTTGGGGACTGTTACCATCTTAACCACATTAAGTCTTCCAATCATGAACACAGGATGTCTTTTGATTTATTTAGGGTTTTTAATTTCTCTCAATAATTTTTATAGTTTTCTATGTACAAGTTTTGAGCCTCCTTAGATAAAATTATCTCTAATATTTTCTTGAATTATTTTGAATCTCTGTTTATAAGGCATATTGGTCTACAATTTTGTTTGCTCATTATGTCTTTATCTGATTGTTGTCAGGGTAATGGTGGCCTCATAGAATTATTTATGTAGTGTTCCTTTCTCTTCTATTTTATGAAAGTTTATAAAGAAATAATGTTAATTATTCCATAAATTGGGGGAAGCCGGGATGGCTCAGTGGGTTAGGTGCTCACTTTGCAGCCCCGGGGACCGAGGATGGAATCCTGGCCCTGGCCGTGCTGACCCATATGCTGAACTGGGGAGTGCCCCCAGTTCAGTTCTCACTGGGGCGAGACCCCGGCCCAGTTCCTGCCCTGTGCAACCCCAAGCCCACCTGTGGAATGAAACTATGTGGAAAAACCAATGATGTGCAACTATGGAGACTGTTCTGGGCCCTCCCCCTTCTCTCTGTTTCTGTCTCTGTATCTCTCTATCAAAAACAATAAATAAATATTTTTTTAAAAATTATTCCATAAATGGCTGTTGAATTCACCAATGAAGCCATCTGTTCTTGTCTTTTCATTATGGGAAGTTTTTTGATTACTGGTTCAATTGGTTACAGGTGTGTTCTAAATTTTTTATTTCTTCTTAATTTAATTCTGATAGTTTGTGTGTCTCTAGGAGTTTCTCCATGTTATCTAACTTGTTGAATAATTGCCCATGGGGCTCTCTTATAATCCTTTGTAAATTCACATATTATTTATGCCATTGTTATGTATACCAAATATATGTATAATATGAATACTATTATTATGTGTACCAAATAACACTGGTGTTTCTAAATCATACTTATAACCTATTATTAATATATAAACATTATGTTATATATAGTATTGATATATCATATGAAGAGCATATATTACAACACATAATGTAGTACATAGACAATGTGATGTAGAATTGTACAGCTGGAACCTATGCAATTTTTACCAATCTCATCCCAATAAATTTAACAATTAAAAAATTTTTTAAGAAAATATATATAATAAGGTATTATAGAAACCACTGTTGGCACAATTACTAATCTAATTCCTTTATATAACTTCCACAACTCATAGAACTGTCCCTGAAGGTGAAGGAGCAAGGACATAGGGATGTCATCTTGAGTGTTAGTCAGGCACAGATGCTGCTGAACTGGGACACGGTGCAGGAATCTGGTGACTCAGGTAATGGATGAGATGGGGAGAAGATGCCCACGGATGTAACAAATAGAGAATTAAAGTTTAAGTGATAATGAGAATATGGTGGGGGCTCCCAAAAGAGTCTCCCTGAAGAAAAAGGGGTCTTGAGCACCCCAAGATATTAACCTTGGCCTTGTTCTGCAGGCCCTTCTGTGGTGGGCCTTGTCGCCACACCAGGGATGGGCAAGTTTCTGGGTGAGGCCCCCCTGGTCCTGGACACTGAGAATCAGGCCGTTCTGCATGAGACACACAAGGGCTTGCAGCAGGAAGCTTCCCCTGTCCTGCTTTCGGATGTCATCTCCGTCTTTGTGAGCAATAACAACACCCAGAACCTCAGCACACCAGTCACCTTTGTCTTCAAACATGTGAGTCCTGATGGGATGAGAATGTGGGTGTAGAAGAGGCCTGATTTCTGGGCACAGTCTTGGGGTTCAGGGGTCTCCCCTATTGGTGCATCATCTCCCCAGGAAAGCCCTTTACAAACTAGGTTTGGGTCAATATCTCTTAATATCAGAACAACCAGTTCACATCTACACTCTGTTTCTACAGACAGTGCCCCCTGGGCCAAGGCAGAAAGTGTTCTGTGTCTTCTGGGCCAATGGTCAGAATGAAAGTGGTCATTGGTCCACCAAAGGCTGCTGGGTGGTGAGCACCAGAGACACCAATACCACCTGCCAATGCACCCACCTCAGCAGCTTTGCTGTCCTCATGGCCCAGTACAATGTTCAGGTAAGATCTCTGAGAGGGTTGTATTCAATGTCCATTGCTATGTAACAAATTCTCACACATGTGGCAAATTAAAATTTCACACACACAAATTTGTAATCTCACACTTTCCTTAGGTCAGCAAACTGAAATAGTGTAGCTAAGCTGTCTGCTTAGTTTCTCACAAGGCTGAAATGACTGTGTCAGCCAGGGACTCAGTCTTCTCTGAGGTTTTGTGTCCTCTTCTAAGCTCCCTGGTTCCTGGCAGAATTCAGTTACTTGTGGTTGCAGGACTGAGGTTCTGTTTACTTGCTAGCTGGCTTAGAATAGTGGTCCCTGCCTTTTTGACACCAGGGACCAGTTTTGTGGAAGACAGTTTTTTCACAGACTGGGGTGAGGGTTAGGGGATGTCTCGTGGATGATTCAAGGACATTACATTTATTGTGCACTTTATTTCTATTATTATTACATTGTAATATACAGGGTCTGACAGAAGTAATGCCACTTTTTTATGAGCTGGTAATGCTCTTGCAAAGCGTTGCTTTTGCCAGACCCTGTATAATAAATTAATTATACAATCACCACCTCAGCTCCACCTCAGATCATCAGGCATTAGATTCTCATAAGGACAATTCAATCTAGATCCCTCACATGCACAGTAAACAATAGGGTTCCTGCTCCTATGAGAATCTAATGCCACCACTGATTTGACAGGAGGGAAAACTCAGGCAGTAATGCAAGTGATGGGGAGTGGCTATAAATATAGATGAATCTTTGTCACTTGTCTGCCACTTACCTCCTGCTGTGCCTCCTGCTAACAGGCCATGGGGGTTGGGGAAGGAACCCTGGCTTGGGGGACCATGCTCAGCTCCTAGGAGCTACCTACATTTTCTCGTGTGGTTCTCTCATGATGTATCAGTGTTCCTATTTGAAGGTCAGCAGGAGATCCTTCACATCAAAACTCTCTCACACTTTGAATCTTACTCTCCAGCAAGAGCCTAGAGCATGTAAAGGTTCATCTGATTGGGTCAGGCCTAGGATAAAATACCTCCTTTAAATTCAGTTGATTGTGGACCTCAATTTCACCTGCAAAACGCCTTCACAGCAGCACATAGATTGGCATTTGACTGAAAATCTGGAAGCAGTTATGTGTACTAAATAGCTGGTGAGAATATGTTTGCCAAATTAGTCTGCTTACCACTGGAGTCTTCATGATTGGGGTGCTCAGAGGCTGCAGAAAGGAAATTTTGATGTTGGCGCAGGTCAGAGAGGCCAAGGGAGCCAGTGAGTATAGGTGAGTCAGGAGCTGTGTTTGCCTGCTTCCCTGGCTAGGTGAGCAGGTTACTTTCTCTAGTTCACCAACACTGGAAACTCCCTCAGTTGATATGAATGAATGGGGCCTTTATTGAAGTAATGTGGCACAAAAATGAAAATAAGCATGAAAATGGTCATAGCCAATGATCACATAAGATCACATAAGAGCCCCAGGAGTTTGAACATTTCAAGATCATGTTTTCTCCTACCACATTGCTAGATAATATAATGTTCCTACTTTCATTTCTATACTGTTCTATATTTACTGAAGAGTTAAAATATTTGCATTTCAAATTCAAACAGAGTAAGAGAGGAAAGCATTGACGATTCTCCATCTCACCTCTAACCCCAATACCTAGATCCTTTTGCCTCAGACAACCAAAATTGTTAGTTTCCCCTACACTTTTCTGCAGATATTTTATACATGAAAAAAGAATACATGTATATGTGCTTTGGTCCTCTTGTTTTCACATTCATAATGGAGTTTTCTTTTTTCACTATTGTGAATTTTGTGTTTTTATTTATTACATCTAAGCTATTATTCTATTCCAGTCTACAAAGGGACACTATTATTTTTTATTGCCATGTTGAATTCTGTTGCATGAATGCGGCATAAATTACACATCAAATCTTCTCACAGTGGGTGTTTTGTTTTGATTGTTTGCTAATGTGCATAATGTTGCAATTGCACACACTTCATTATTCTCATGTTTGAATATGATGCTGTACATGTTCTGGGTCAAATTCATAATTGTATGTTGGTAGGTTTTTTTCATACTTTAATATAGGGAAGTCATACCTGTCAACACTTCCAACAGCATTACATGAAGGTGTATGATTCCTCACACCTCACCACAAGGTTATTATCAAATTTTGGGAAGTTTACTCATCTAAGTGGAATGGAAAATGTTTATTTAAATGAGATTTGCATATCCTTCTCTAGAAACAATTTGCTTACATCTTCAGTCTATTCTTCTATTAATTTGTAGATATATCTCTTATGGAATTGTATGAGCTCCTTGTATAGTAGGGAAATTAGTTTATTGGTTAGAACAGAGATACTCAAAATTTAGAATGCATGAAAATCATTTTGGAGGACTTGTTTTTTTATTTTTTTACTATTTTATAAATTATATATGCCTAACAACTATGCTGTATACCCAAAACAAATGTAAAATAATATTGAATATCAACTAACTAAAAACACAATTAAAAAGAATGTTTCAAACTTATGGGCATATTTCATTTAAAAAATAGTATAAATAATAAATATTGCTATTATTGAGATGGACCAACTTAGAGCATTTTTATTTCCACTGTCTTATTAGCAGATCTCTCCCTTACTTCATCTCTCTACATATCTCTATCTATCTCTACCTCTCTTTTTCCTCTCTCTCTTCTTTCTCTCTCTCCTTGCTCCCCTTTCTCCATTCTCTCCTCCATCCTCTCTGCAGTCTCCTTTCTTCTCTCTCCCCTAGTTACACTGCAATGAAAATGGTGAAGTTTTTTACATGCTCCTATTGTATTTAAGATGATCTGTGAAAAAAAGAGGCAGGGACATAAATTTTATGCAACCACCCTCAAAAGCATAGTGGTTTTCCTCCTTTAACCCAGGATTCAGTTCAAAATCTGTAAGGATTTATTACCAACAAGAAACAGGTCTTGCAGGGATGAGGTGAGTATAGTTCAGGGTGTGGAGTTGATACCTGAACATCGAGTCTCCAGGTACAGACTTGGTCACACAGCATCATGTAATGAGGATGAAGGATGGTGCTCAACCTAGAGCTTCATGCCTCCATGATCCTCACATGAAAACCTATAATCTTACTCATGCCCAAAGTCTAAAGGAAAATAAACCCTAAGAGTTCCAGAGCTTGGTCTTCAGTAAGGACTCCCCTATCCCTCAATTCTTCCAGGGTCTGAATTAATCAGCTCAGAACCCCAGAACATTCTAACATTACCCACAAACATCACAAATTTACTAGGCTTCTCCATTACTGATTTTGTTACAACTCAAAATAAAACTGAAAATAGTGGAAGGGTCATCACCGCAGAGCAGGGAAGTTTGACAGTGATGTTCTCTTTGCTGGCTCTCAGGAGGAGGACCCCGCCCTGGCTGTGATCACCTACATGGGGCTGAGCCTGTCTCTGCTCTGCCTCCTCCTGGCGGCCCTCACCTTCCTGCTGTGCCGGCCCATCCAGAACACCAGCACCTCGCTCCACCTGCAGCTCTCCCTCTGCCTCTTCCTGGCCCACCTGCTCTTCCTCACGGCCGTCCACAGAACTGAGCCCAAGGTACCGACACTGTCCCAAAGGACCCCCTGCCCTGTCCAGGGGATGCTGAGTCCATGGAGTCATGCTTCGCTGACACCTTAATAACATGGTCTTGAGTTCTAGGAAGGTTAGAGGGGTGAGTATACACTTCCACATTGAGTCACGCAACTAGAAGACAAACCCTCTTCTAACAATTCCCCAGTGGCAAGGTGTAGGAGAGGCCCTGGGGCCATTCTCCCCCTAACAATCCCCCTGTGAGTCACTCCTCCCCCAGGTGCTGTGCGCCATCATCGCGGGTGCCTTACACTACCTCTACTTGGCCTCCTTCACCTGGATGCTGCTGGAAGGCCTGCACCTCTTTCTCACTGCACGCAACCTGACTGTGGTCAACTACTCCAACGTGAGTAGTTTCATGAAGAAGCTCATGTTCCCTGTGGGCTACGGAGTCCCAGCTGTGATTGTGGTCATTTCTGCAGCTTCCAGGCCTCACCTTTATGGAACCCCAGCCAGGTAAATGCAAATTCCCACTGTCCCTGTCTTCTCCATGTGACCATGGGCAGCAGAGAACCAATGTAGCACTTAAGTTTCACTAGAATATGGTAGACAAGAACTCAGTATTCACTCCAAAGACGTCTTCCTGGTTTCATGATTATATTTCTTAACGTGACTGTTTTTAATAACTTAAAATTTCATGTTTCAAAGTTAATTATATAGTATGCTAATAATTTTATACTTATATCCTATTGTATATTATATTAATAACTAAAACTAACATAATATTAATATGTTAGTTATCACAAAGTAACATGTAGTTAAATGAGGACACTGATCTTTTAGATTTTTTTTTAATGTTAAATGTACATCATATTAATGATAATACATTATATTGATTGCATATTATATAGTGAACAGTATGTTATCTTTTTATTGCATTAAGGGCACTGTTTTAAATCTTCTAGAAAGCAAAATGGAAATAAAGGGATAGCATTAGTTAATGTAACCTACTTCTCTCCTAATTAAAAATAAAAATGAATGATTTAGGGGAAGCAGGGATGGCTCAGCTGGTTAAGCACTCACTTTGCAGCCCAGGGACTGGGGATCGAATTCCAGCCCTGGCATGTGCAAATCCATGTACTGAGCTGGCGTGTGCTTCCCATGAAGGAGGCCCCTTACCCAGTTCCCACCCTGCGTGGCCCCTGCCCACCTGTGTGGAAGAAAACCATGTCGGAAAACTGATGACGTACAACTATGGAGACTGCTCTGGGCCCTACCCGTCTCTCTGTCTCTCTCTGTCTCTGTCAAAAATAATAAAATAAATCTTTGTAAAAAAAATTGATGATTTAGATGATAAAATTATTGTGACCAGAGGTAAATTTTATAAATCACTTCTGGTATGCAATCACTGATCTAAATCCTTCTCATGTATCAGCTCAAATCATCCTCCCAACAACTTTCTGTGGTAAAATTAGTAAATGCAAGTTTTACAGATGATGAAACTGAGGCACAGAAATTACTGACATGGCTGAGATCACACAGCTGGTTGGTGTCAGAGCTGCGATCTAACCCAGTCTGGTGTTCGCAACATTCTCCTATGCTGATAAAATTAATGTTCACCTGCATCAGATAAGATCTGGCCAGCTGGCCTTTCTAGGATGCTTAGCATAAAGGTTAGCCCTTTTTTTTCTGTAAACGGCTAAAAACTAAACCTTTTGGGATTTGTGGGCCATATGGTCTCTGCTACAACTACTCACTTCTGTCCTTGTAGCACAAAAGCAGCCACAGACAATGTGAAAGGGGATGAGTGTAACCGTGTTCTACTTCCAGTTACAAAATTGGGTAGTGACTCAACTTGGCCTGAAGGCTGCAATTTACCAACATTGTCTTCGTAGACTTCTCTTTGAATTTTCTGGTGGATCCATCTAACTTTCTCCATGGTCACTCTCCTACCTCATTCTCAATTCACCTCATTTCAAATCAAGTTCCAATTTCATCATTTCTATCAGTGTGGCCTTGAGTTATTGCCTCAGTCTCCTTAAGCCTTGGATTTCTGACTTGTAATCATTTGAGTCCCTATGTTGTCAAGAGAAAGGAGTTATGTAATGCACATGAATCCTGCCTTAGTACTCTGTCAGGTTACTGTTTCTTTTTTTCCTATCACCTTCTCTACACCTACTCATTCTTCATATCTCAGCATAAACACAATTAGTTCCCTCAGGGAACCCTTCCCAACTATCTGAATCTCCTCCACCCCAAACTAGGCTATGGATCCAGCTATATGTTCTCATATCTCCCCATACTCATAAAGTCTATGATCTTGATTGTTTCTATTGTCGAATTGGTGACATTTCCTCCCAACTGAGACCTCCCGAAGGACGAAGACCAGCCAGCTCAATTGAAATTGGGTTCTCAGGCCAAACACAGATCCTGATACAGAGGAATTTGTCCAATAAACCATAAATTATCAGTTCTTTTAATAAATTATATGTATTTCTCCAAGCATTTCTTGGGTACAAGAATTAACAGAGATTTTTTTTAAGTTTATTTTTTATTTAAAACTACTTTATTAAGGTAAGATTTATGTGTAAAAAGCAGTATACATTTCACATGATTTTTGGACATAAAACCACCATTACCATTAAAGATATATACAAATTTCAATTATGAAAGATAACTAAGTTCAGGAGAGCTACTGTAGGACATTGTACTTATTTATACCTAATAATATTTCACTTCATATTTAAGTAGATACTGAGAGGGCACACTTTATCTTACATGTTTTCACACATAAAATCAATAGTTACAAAATGAATAATAAAAAGTAGAAGGAAACTATGAGAGGTGAAGTATATGTTTATCAATTTTTATCCAAAAAGGCCAAAATATTTTTCAAACTCTTTCCATCTCTCTCTTAGATGCTGGCTCCACACACACAAAGGATTTATATGGACCTTCCTTGGCCCTGTCTGCACCATCTTCTCTGTGAGTAATGGGTGACATCAGAGCATCCTTTCAAACAGCAGTTTTATAAGGGTTACAATAATTTGGGAAAGATAAGCAATTATTCCCGTTTTTCCAGGACTGGGGGGCAGAGGGGTTCCCAGGAGGCAAAAATTCAGTTTTAAACCAGAACTGAAGGGCTATCCTCAGATGATGAACTTTCTTACTAATACTAGGAAATTCCTATGTAAACTGGGATGATCTGGAGACCCAGTCACAGGGGAAAAAACATACCTGTGTTACTGGATGTTTGGTTTGGTTTTCTATGACTGCTGTGTTAATACCAAAGATTCTTACCTACTGGGTTAGGTGCTGGATGAGCTAGGAGGAAGCTTTTTGTGGAATGTATTAAATATGCCCTGTGGGGTTTCTGCAGATTAATCTGGCTTTCTTTCTGATGACCTTCTGGATTCTGAAAACCAAGCTCTCCTCACTCAACAGGGATGTGTCCACCCTCCAGAACACAAGGTGAGACGGATCACAGGGACACACTGCTCCATACAAGCATGGTCTAGGAGCAAAGGCATATGGTTGCAAGCTCCTGATGTCCTTTCACAATGATTCTGAGGGACTGGGGTTAGTGGGGAGAGGTGCAGCCACCCTCCATTAAAAGCACTTTCGATACTGTGGTTTACTGTTAACACCTAGTCTAAAAACGTTTCATCCATCCATAACTCCAGCATGAAACTACATCAGCTACTGAGATAATTGACTATGTTCTGATAAACAAGGATTACATTTGTGGCTCTATGACAAAAGGTCATAGAACATTGACATCTTTATAAGAACTTTGCATATTACCTAATGTTCCCGGGACCCAGCATGCACATTCACACTCACACCTTCATGGATGCTCTTCCCTCTTCCCTCTCCACCCCTCTACCTGGTGAAATCAGGTTCCTTATCCAGGTATCACGTCTTCTAATAGGCTAGAAATGGCCTTTGCTTTCCTTAACTTTGCACAGAATGAGTGGCCTGTTTTGGGCAAAGCATGCTCTGGGTTAGTTCATGGAGAATAAGAAGATGGGAACAATACTAGATGGGAACCCAGGCAGAGGTACCGCACAAATATTTGCTTAATCTTTCCTTGGACTGTAAGGTCTATTAAAACAGAATTTTTGTCTTTGTTATTTTCCATGCCCAGATCCCAGCACAAAGTCAAGTATACAGAATGTCCTCATAAATGTCAGCTGAATAAAATTAGGGACAGTCACAAAACATCATGATATTTTTGAAACCCACATTGTGGAGTATCACCACTATCCTCAGTACAATCAAAATAGCATCCTAGACCCAACTAGCATTTCTTTTTAGGGAATAACTGAGAGTAAAGACCAATGTTGACCACAACTCAGTCAGAGGCATCCCTGGGGTGGAGATGAGAATGGCCGTGATTCTGATGCTCTGGGTGCACCACGGGACTCCCTTCTCCTCCTTCACAGGATACTCACATTTAAAGCAACAGCTCAGCTCGTCATCTTGGGCTGCACGTGGGGTCTGGGAATCCTGCAGGTGGGTCCAGCTGCCCAGGTCATGGCCTACCTCTTCACCATCATCAACAGCCTGCAGGGCGTCTTCATCTTCCTGGTGTACTGCCTCCTCAGCCAGCAGGTACCAGTGTCCGACTTCCACCCAGGACTCTGCATCTTCACTCCTCTTGGAGAGCTGACTCA
>PVKE010016624.1:0-31778 GCA_004027555.1 Craseonycteris thonglongyai | reverse complement strand
GTAGTCAGGGTGTGGTTTTTCCAGTGGAGCAAATCTGTCTTCCCATTTCTGTCTTAATTCTGATTCAAAGAGACAGGTTTTTCTAAAACTCCACATATGTAAGGAATAATAATAATTTGGACACACTGGCTCAAGGTGCAGGTTTGGACAGTGTGGGGTGTGGGCCTGCCTTTCCCCCCTCTGGGAAGCATTGTGAGCGTTCCTTAGGCGATGTAATAGTACGCATGTGTGACATGCCCTAATCCTCGCATGCTGCGGGGGTCTGGAAAGGCTTGGCCTTAAACTAGGCATGTCTAATAGGGTTTAATGCAACTTGTGAATTTGCCCCTGCACAAGGTCAGCTTGTAGGTCAGTGGAATGCTGCTCCAATTGCATTCTCCTCCAGACTGTAATTACGCTGAGAGGGCTCTGTGCTGCCAAATTCAGCTGACTCCAGATAGGACCAAGATAAACGGAGGGCTTGCTAACATTTCTCAAAAAGTCATTTTTAAGAATTTGATAGAAAGCATCTCTTGTTAAACAAAAAAGAGATAGCCTTGAGGTTTATGAAGAAGCTTTGTGTTGGTGAGATGGTGAGAACAGCGATTGTCTGCCTTCTCTGGAAGCAGAAAAAGGTTGAAATGGAAGCAGGAGGAATTTGAGTCAGACATAATAAAGTAAAATGCTTTGGTGCCAGAAGTTACTTAATACTGGAAAATGATTTTGAGGATTAAATAAATCAAGTAGTATACACGTGAGGACAAAGAAGAATGAGAAATGGGTATTGGGAGTAGGCATTGGATAGGAATGACATGAAAAGCTGAAGTTCTGTTTACAATTAGCCGAGATTAGGTCTGTTTTATTTGTGTGGTGATAGAAAATGGCTATGAATATGTGTGCCTGGTATAAAAGTAACCTTAATAATTTTTTTAAAGATTTATTGTTAGAGAGATAGAGAGAAGAGGGAGGGCCCAGAGCAGTCTTCATAGTTGTACATAGTTTCATTCCACACAGGTGAATATGGGGCCATGTGGGATGGGAACCGAACTGGGAGCCTTCCACATGGAAGGTATGCCCCAGTTCAGAATATGATTTTGCTCGGGCCAGGGCCAGGACTCGATCCCTGGACTTCATGGTCGCAAGGCAAGCGTTCAACCTGTTGAGCTATCCTGGCATCCCAACCTTAATAATTTATTAAAATGTAATCATTCTCAAGTAAAATCCATCCTTAAATATCTGGACTTCTGGAACAGTCCAGAGGCAGATGGATAAGTTAGGCAACATTTGCAGGTTTCTTCAATGCGAAGGGTTAAATAATGCCAGATTTTACTTTAACCAGAGTACTGCATTGGATAAACAAACTTTTATAAGTACTCATACTCTCCCAGAAATGTATTCTGAAGTATCTTCCTTGACTAACCTGGAATGGGCACTTTCCCCCCATGAACCCACATGCAAAGAAGTCATATTGGGAGTTTCAAGGTATAATTCTGCCTACTGACTCCACATGTACATGGAAAATCATTCATTTGAAATGTATATTATGATGCTATGAACTACTAAAGTCAGGAATCTTACTGATATTCAACAGTCAAATATGGTGGACTGGCCTCAAGGTCTTCTGCGGTGTGCAAGCCCCTACTGTTGCCAGCTCTCAATGCCTGCAGGTCCTTCACTGTGGTTGTCACACAGGATGGAAAGAGCCGTCTATCTATGGATAACTAGAATGTGAATGCCAGAGCCATTTGGGGTTTTTGGTCTGCAGAGCTTGTCTCTCCACTCTGCTTTGTGGAGAGGTTTTCTGAAAGTGAGACCTGGACTTTGGTTTTAGGAAAAAGGCACTGAGTGTAATACTTTGGGGAATGCCTTCAGATTACTCGGGAAGATGGCACTGAAACAGCCATCTCATTCAGAACTCTGGCATTCTTAGGAATCATATACCTAAGAACAATTTAGAAACTCTTTATGTTAACTGAACCCTATAAATAACTGCCTTGTATCAGACTTATTTATATGTTTCCCTTTAAACTACTCTTTGAACTCCCATTGAATTAGGATGTGTACACTTTCATATATATTGATATACATGTATTCACATATATATATATTTTAAGATTTATTTTATTGTTTGACAGAAGGAGAGAGAGAGAGAGAAGTGGGGAGGACCAAGAGCAGTCTCCCTAGTTGTACATAATTCATTGTGACATGGTTTCATTCCATACAGGTGGATGTGGGGCCGTGTGGTGTGGAAATTGAACTGGAGGCCTCCCACATGGGAGGTGAGAACATTTGCTACCCTCCTGGCAGTTACCAGTTGTGCCTCGGTTCAGCATATGGGTTTGGATGCGCCAGGGCTGGGATTTGATCCCCAGTCCTCACAGTTACCAGACAAGTGTTCAACCTCCTGAGCTATCCTGGCATCCCTTATGCTATTATTTTTAAACTTTACATCCCTCGTGGCATACTAATACAGGGCTTTGCATTTTGTAAATGCTGTTAAATTGAAATGCTTTTCAGCATTAATGTGATGATGAGTCAGGCCTGGCCTAGAAAGAGAAGGCTGGTCTCCTGACTTTTCTCTTAAAAATGAATCCCTGGACTGTGATGCCAGTCTCTTTCCATAGCTTGTCAAGGAGCCATGACAGCTCAGCATGCTAATGCTCAAAACTAGAGGGAAGGACCATTTTATTTATGGCTGTGGTTCTTAGTTTTACTTGTATTGCTAACTTAAATTGTTATATTGCTAGGAATCTTTGACTTTAGCCAGACAACTTTAAAACTAGCACAGAATAATAACAACCAGAATCCTTAAAGAAGGGGTTGATGCTGGTTAATTAAAATTTTGAATTAATAAATAATTTGATAGAACTTTTGTATTTGAAGTCCTATGTTTATTTTTTTTCAATGTATTATTAAATTTCTTACTATAAAAAGGGCAGACTATTAAATGTATGACAATCTCAGGCAACTTAGAATTCTCAAAATTTTGCAGATAATCATGATCACCAATCCACACTGTTCAGTAATGTGAATATGGAAGGTGTAGTGATTGAGTATTATTCATTTCAAGCCCAGGACATATTAGAGAAGCTAGTGGGTTGGGGAGAACAATATACAATTTTAGTTTATCTTCTTGTCATATATTCTTTCTCTTCAGAGAGGAATTCTTGAAGTTCACTTCATCTCTCTACAAGTTGGCTTTACCAAGAATGCATGTAGTTCAGTAAAAGGAAAACTAGAGGAATTTTCAGCTCATAGAGGATTCTATAGATTGGATCTGTTTATTTGAAACTTCACCATGATTGTTAAAAAATAGTTTAAAAACAATTATAATTCTTGATGGATAACTAATTGAGCAGCTGTTTAAAAACTGTTTTGTCATGTTCTAAATCTTTGTTCTCCCTTTTTTGTCTTATTTGTTCTCTCCATTAGTTTTCTTCACTCTATCTTTTAATGTCCTTAATGTTTTCTTCCTAGCCACTCTTTTATGAAGGTAAATACCCCAGATGACAGGTATCAATCTGGGTAAGGAGTTGTGAGATTTGATCGCAAATATCAAAAGGGAATATTGGGTTAGCAGAAAAAAGTGCTACTGCTTTAATGCCCTAGCAGTGAGGTGACTACACTGACTCTGCAGCACTTTTGAGCATGAAATGCTGTTACAGCTCTGGAAACGCATAGGGGGCCACTAGAGGAATAAAACTTAACAATATTGTGGTGCTCCTTACCCCCAATTCACAGGCATCCATTTGGATTGACTCATGTGCAGAGGAGCACAATGCCTAGCACTTAGTAGGGGTGCAAAACAACATAATTCTCTTCCCTCTTCTTCCTTTAGAAAATGCCCTTTATCCACAGCAGTCTCTGTGTGTATATCTTTCTTCTTGCTATTCAGCTATGTCCTTGTTTAAATTTCTTTGCACTGTCTCAGCCTAATATTTTAGTAATCTGAAAACATAGCATAAAAGGGTATTGAGAGTTCACAAGAGCATGTCACTAATAACCAAATGTTTAACCTTACTATGAAATCATTAAAAATGCAGAGTAGGGAAAAACATTTGACCTCTCACATTGGCCAACATTTTTGAAATTGATAATACCCACAGTGGGTGAAGGAACAGGAAAATGGTCACTCAAATAATTGGCAGGAGTGTAAATTGGTAGTACCTATTAGAAATAATTTGGCAATATTTACAACATTTACAGTGAAGTTCTATAAATCTATGCAATAGAAAAAAAAGCTCAAGCTACTAAGGATGTATCTGTGTGGTTATTTATTACAGCAAGTGAATAATGGACAAAATTTGGAAAAGTTATAAATGTTCATCAATAGAGGAATATTTAAATTGTATGTCCTACTTAGAAGTAGCTCTGCTTGTACTGATGGGAAAATAGCACTAATGTATTTGTAAAAGAAAAAAAGTGATGTAGAGTGGAAAAAAAGTTGCAGAACAAAATGTATTGTTTACCTTTTTTATAAAGATAAAACCCTATGCATGTGTGGGTATTCACACATATTTAGGTCTAGAAGGAGACACACCCTCATTACCAGTGATGGTAGTCGGACAGTAGAAATGGAAGATGAGAGGATATGACACCTGTTATTGTTTCACATTCTGAATAGTTTATGGGTTTTTTTTATTACAATAAGCATTTACAGTTAAAAATAAATTTACCAAAAAGAAAAAAAAAAGAAACAGGTATTACTCTGTAAACTTGTCAATTCTCCAGAACTTTATATAGCTTCAATCCTGAGCTCAGTACCTGGCAAATGAGAATCATTTGACAACTGTGTGTTCAATGAAGTGACCCTTGCTTATTCCAGTCTGTGCTCCTATGACCATTGGCCAAGACTTGGACAGAAGCTCAGAAAATATAACCTCTCTTTCTTTTTTCCCTTTCAGTTCTCAAATTTTCTTTTTCTTTAAAAGAAAAAAATTCAGAATAGAACTAACATTATTCAGGGAGACTGCCTTCCGCACCTTCTTCTCACATCTTCCTCAGTCCAGTCTCTAATCAAGTTCAGAAGGGTCTGAATATATACTGAAGTCTTGGACCGGACATTTTAGCTGACTGAATGCTCACTTGGTCTGTTTATTATTCTAATGTGTTGTTTTCCTCCATGTGTTTCCTTTTAGTCATTTTGTATATTGGTCTTAAGAAGGGTATTTTAAAATACATATTTATTCTACTCTTTATTTTTTAATCCTCTCTTTACTTTTATTATTTTTCCTTATAATTTGCTCGATATTGTCTTCTACTTCCTAATTTTAAAACATTACAAGCTAAAGTATTTATAACAGTGTGGTACTGTTATAAATACAGACTTATAGACCAATGAACAGAATATAAACCTATACATATATGGTCAGATTGTCTGTAGTAAGGGTGCCAAGACTCTGGAATGTTCCAGGAAAGGATAGTCTTTTCAACAGCAGTGTTGGGAAAACTGCATGTCCACATGCAAAAGGATGAAATTAGACCCTATCTTATCACATAAACAAAAATCAACTCAAAATGGATTATAGACTTAAATATAAGATCTGAAATGATAAAATTCCTAGTGGAAAAAACTTCATAACATTGTTTTTTGCAATTATTTCCTGGAGAAGACACCAAGGTATAGGCAACATATATCTGATAAGGTATCTTTTTAAATTTTTTCTAAGACTTATTTTATTGTTTTGACAGAGAGAGACAGAGAGAAGGGGGAGGGCCCAGAGCAGTCTCCATGGTTGTATGTCATCAATTTTCGACATGATTTTGTTCCACACAGGTGAGCAGAGGGTCTCCCACAGAAGCTCATTCCAGCAAGAATGAGCTGAACAGGGGACCACCCTCATGGGGAGCACACCCCAGTTCAGCATATATGGGTCCATATGGGCCTAGGCTGGGACTCGCTCTCTGGATTCCAGGGCTGCAAGGCAAGTGCTTAAGCCACTGAGCCATCCCAGCTTCCTCTGATAAGGTGTTGGTATCCCAAAATATGTAAGAAACTCCCACAGCTCATTAAAAACAAACAAAAAGCCCGATTTAAAAATGTGCAAAGGACTTGAAGAGACATTTCTTCAAAGAAGACATACACATGGCCGATAGATATATGAAAATATGCTCAATATCACTAATTACCAGGGAAATGCAAATCAAAACCTCACTTCATTCTTTTTTAATGGTTATTATAAGGAAAAAGAAAAAAAATATTGGTAAAAATGTGGAGAAATTGAATCCTTGTGCATGGTTGGTACGAATGTAAAATGGTGCAATTCCTAAAAAACAGTATGGAGGTTTCTCAAAAAATTAAAAATAGAACTACCACATTTTCCAGCAGCCCCACTTCTGGGTATTTATCCAAAAGCACCAAAACCAGAATCTCTAAGAGATATTTGCACTCCCATGCTCATTGCAGCATTATTCACAGTAGCCAAGAAGGAGAAATGACCTAAGTGTGCATTGACAGATGAATGGATAAAGACAATGTGGTGTGTATGTGTGGAATATTATTTAGCCTTTGGAGGGATATTCTACACATGCTACAGTATGGATGAACCTTGAGGATGTCATGCTAAGAGAAATGAGCCAGTTACAGAAGGACAAATACTGTATGATTCCATTTACGTGAGAAGTGTCTAGAGTAGTCAGACTTATAGAAGCAGAAAGCTGCCAGTAACCTGGGGGAGCAGGGGACACAAGGAAATGGTAAATAGCTGTTCAATGACCTAGAGTTTTTGTCGTGCAGTATGTAAAAATTCTAGCAATTGGTTGTGCAGTGATTTGCATACAGTTAACAACTGTATTGTACATTTAAAAGTGTGTCAATAGAGTGGATTTCTTGTTATTTTAATCTATGGGAAATAAATGAAACTAAGAGGGCTTATGGCATATATTCAGTGTCCATTATATTCCTACCATTTTAGAAGGTTTTGAGAAACCTAGTATTATTTCACAATTAAAAAAAAAACTACAAGGGAAGCTGGGATGGCTCAGTGTGTTGAGCACTCAACTTGCATCCCCGGGGTCCGAGGATCAAATCCTGGCCCCGGTCCATTTAGACCCATATGCTGAACTGGGGTGTGGTTCCTATGTGCGAGGCCCCAGTTCGGTTACTTCCTGGTGGTGTGGGGGGGTAGCCTCCCTTGTGGGAGGCCCCTGGTTTGGCTCCCGCCCAGGGCACACCCGCCATGCAGGAGGTCCCTGGCCAGTTTCTACCCTGCGGCGCCTGTGCCCACCTGTGTGGAACAAAACCATTTTGAAAACTAATGATGTGCAACTATGGAGACTGCTCTAGGCCCTCCCCCTTCTCTTTCTGCCTCTCTGTCTCTCTCCTTGTGTCAAAAACAATAAAATAAATCTTGAAAAGAGAAGATAAAAGACTACATGGAAACTTAGAAGTATATTTTAAAAATCTAGTCAGAAGTAGAGAATTTCACACAAATAGGGAAGACAGTACAAATGCTTTGCCTTTACCACTGCTTACCTACCTTTTTAGGATACAGCACCACATTTCAGAAAACTCCATGGGTTTAGTTGAGCTAAAGGTAACAAACACTCTTTCTCCAAACACCTGCCATGCTAGGTCATTAGACAAGATGGCCAACTGTGAGGACATCCTTTTCACCATTCAATCTGGTTGAACAATGAAGTGGGAATAGATCTGCTTGTTTTCCCCAATGACAGACTAACTCAAAAGCTCAATAGTTCTCTTTCTCCCTCCCTCCTTCCCTCCCTTCCTCCTCTTTTGGTTGCACTCTTGCCTTCCTTTAATTAGATAATTAAAAAAAAACTAGCATTTGAACCTGTCTTCCCTGTAAGTAGAATGTGTTACCCATGCTTTTTAGAATCCTAACAGAATAGTTTAGAGAATGTTTGAAGAGGTTTTGGTTACCCAGTTTTGATCTTGTCATAACTTTGCTTCCTTTGCCTCTCTCCTTGTCATTGAAGTGTGTGTCATGGCCAAGGTTGTATCAGTCACTATCCTGAATGTTTAAGAATCAACCTAGGGTCCTAGGCCATTCCTGAACCTTTTCTTTTTTGAATTTGTTTTTCAATTAGCTCAGGTGATGGTTCTATTTGCCTTTTTGATTCTTTTCAGCAGTTTTACCAAAGTGATATTTTTAAATCCCTAAGCTCTACAAACTTCATGAGGGCGAGGACTTGATCTTCCTGGAGTTATCTCTGCATACACGGAGCCCGGAGCAGATGCAGAGCAGAATTTATTAAAGGAATGCACACATGGCTGAACATGGCCATAAAATTTATGTAAATTTTCTTAATTTTGTATTGGACTTTTAAAAATTATTTCACTTCAAATTTGTGTTCTCAGGATGCTAGATAGCTCAGCAGTTGAGTGCTTGCCTCACAAGTGCAAGGTTCAGGGTTCAATTCCTGGCTTGGGTTGAGCAGGCCGTATGCTGGACTTTGGCAGCAGAACTGATAACTGCCGAGATGGCTCCATGGCAAAAGTTCTAACCTTCCATGCAGGAGGCCTCTGGTTTGGTTCTTCTCCTGCATGTCTCCACATCCACCTGTGTGGAATTGAACCAGGTCACAACTAATGATGTACAATTATGGAGACTACTCTGGGATGTCTCTTTCCTTCTCTCTCTCCCTCTTTCCCTGTATCCCTCTCTCTTTCCTTTTCTCAAACAATAAAATAAATCTTAAAATTTTGTGTTCTCTAAGAAAAAGCCAAAAATTGCATTTTTAAGGAAGACATTTGATTATATATCATCTTCTACTTTTGCTTTTGCTTTCATATAAAAAATGAAGATATCAAGTACTTTTATTTCTTTTAAAACTTATAAAATTTTGTATCCCCCAAAATCTTTCTCTAAGGCTAATAATTGATATTTTAACACATTAGACGGAAAAATCAGTTTTTCCTTTTATCTTGAGGAAAGCTTGGTATTTACTATATTTTAGGTCTAATAGTTATATGAGTAGCCATTCTGAACAGGGAAAGGGAATAAGGAAAAACAAAAGGCTGGCAATCAATGATTCAGGGTCAATCAATAGATAGGTAATCAGACAATTTGAACAATTATGCAATCTTGGTTGAAACAAAGTCATGTTATCTCATACTGTTCAACCAGCTAAAACCTTGCTAGTGTAATATCAGTATATGAGGGCTGTATGGAAAGTATCCAGCCATATATCCATTCTCATTATATTGACAATGGCTGGATTTTTTCTGGATAGCCCTTGTACTTGTAGATGTTAGTCATTGTTTAATCTTGTCTTCAATATATTTTGGTAAATTTATAAGCAACTACATAAGAGGGGAAGTATAGCTGTTTAGTTTGGTTTGTATTTTACACAGGGAAGTGCATTTAAAAACATACGATTTGGCGATGTTTTATGTATATGTCATACTGATTTTTGTAGCCACGCCACGTGAGAGAAAAGATAACTTTTTTACCTTAGTGACCATTGTATGGTATGACCTGATTTGTACTAGGTAGGTTTAGAGAAACATAAAATTATGGTGAGCTCTCCATGGAATAGTCATGGAAATTGAAATAATTGGTAATGAGGTAGTTGGAGTTTCTAAAAATTTGTAAAAGTGTATATGTGTGTGTGTGTGTGTGTGTGTGTGTGTGTGTGTGTGTGTATATATATATTAAAAAAACAATTTTAAACAATTTAAAATTAAAGCTTTATGGACAAAGTATTGTATTGCTTATATTAATAGCACAAACAGGAAGCAATCTAACTATCCAGAATATGAAAAATTTACTTAAATAATCTTATGTCAGAAACTATATTGGGTGCTTCACATACATTGTCATTTAATGTCTAGAATAAATGTACAAGCTAAGTACAGTTAACCCTGCTTCATGATGAAGTTGAATTTTTAGTGGCTAAGTCACATTTCCATATCAGTAACAAAACTGCTGCTTCAAAAATCACATTGATCTTTCATCTAAACCACTCAGCAGGTGACATAGCCTAGAATGGAGGATATGAAGTGACTTAAAAAGTAGCAACATGGAAATATGCCAATAATAAGCAAAAATGTTGGATATAAAATTGCATGTATGTTGTAATTCAGGGGTGTCAAACTGGCAGTCCGCAGGCCACATGCAGCCCCCGAGGTAATTTTTTGTGGCCCATGATGCTCTGTAATAAAATGAAAATAGAAAAAATTGTTATGAAGAAAATAGCGCTTAGGGGAGATTGAGGCAATACCGTGCACACAATTCCCTCATTAACCCTTTAACTACTGAAGACGAGTGTACACGTGGCCCAGTGCCTTTCCTGGGGGCCTGTGGGTGTGTATAAACGTGCTGACTCAGTTCCCACGACATTTGTAAATGTGATGTGGCCCGCGTGAATCTTGGCTCTTGCACCAAATGGCCCGTGTTTTAATTGAGTTTGACACCCCTGTTGTAATTGAAACTTAGTTAAAATGTGTTTAAATAAAAAGACTGGAGTAAAATATTAAAAAAAGATTTTAGTGTTTGTATCAGACTGGTGGAATTTAGGATGGTGTTTTTCTTTATTTTCTAAAATGTCTATCATTGTGCATAAGTTACTCTCAAGTTAAACAGTTGTTAAAATAGAGTGACTATAACATGAGTTTAGTTTATCAGGCAGAGTATCTAAAAACTCAATGTTTTTGATACATTTCTGAAAGATTGCATGGTCATTTAAGCTTGTTTTTATTTTATTTTTAAATTTCAGATCATCAAGTTATTGGATGGAAAACGATCTCAAACTGTGGGAATCTTGATATCTAGTTTGCATTTAGAGATGAAGGATATTCAGCAGGGTAAGTCTTCTCTATCACCTTTCTTCCAACTTTTAAGTTTTTCAGCATTTTATTGCGAAAGATTTCAAACATATAATCAATTAAGATGCCATTGGGATTCCCATATGCCCTCTACCCAGCTACAAAGCCATCAGCTCACTCTTACTGCATGTGGGAGTGCCCTTTTTCCACCAACTAGATTGTTATGGTGCGAAACTGGATTATAATTTATCTGTTAAAAATGTTAGTGCATGGGTAAACAGTAAGGACACTTTTTAAAGTATAACTCTAGTGCCATTATGTATTTAAAAAACATTTACAGTGATTTCTCAATATCATCAAATATGTAGCTCTAATTTTCCTAATTGTCTGTATACTGATTAATTCATCCTTTTGTTTATAGTTAGTTTGATTGAAGATCCAAACAAATTTCATGAATTGCCTTTGATGTATCTCTTAGGTTTCTTCTAATCTAGAGGTTTCTGCCATCCATCTTTTATTTGTCTTTTATAATTAATTTTTTTAAGAAACCAGGCCACTTGTCCTGTAGAGTTTCCCACAAGATTTTGCAGATTGCATTACCATGGTTTTATGTATATTCTTCTATTCCCCCGTGGTTCCTATAAACTGTTAGTTTGATTAAACACTTAAACTGAGTGAGAGGAAGAATATATCATAGACACTATTGTATATTCTATCAAGAAGTATGTAATATCTGGTTATCTCTTTATGATGTTAGTGAACACTAATGATCTTTGCCTAGATTCATTATTTTATTAGAAATTTTCAAAATAGTAATATACAAATTTCATGATTTCTTTGTTAGTTGGGATACTCCCATGGAGAAATACTTTTCTTCTTCATCCACTTGATTATGTCATTGTTTCTGTCTTTTTTATTTTATTTTATTTTATTGTTTTTGACAGAGAGAGAGAGAGAGAGAGAGAAAGATACAGAGACAGAGAGAGAACTGAACTGGGGGAACTCCTCAGTTCCCGTCTTTTTTTCAAATGATGTTATTTCAGCTTGGTTGTCTTTAGCTCAATTTGAAATAAAATGTTTAAAAAGAGGAAATTTTATTTGTATATATTTTTCTTAGTCTCTAGAAAAGTAGACCAAGCACCATCTATCTTTTGAAATCTGTGTCTTGCATATAATCAATTAAATGTAAAACTTTATTTTGACATGCCACTGATAATCTTTTCTAAGTGATAATTTAATCTCTTGTCAATGGTTTCAGTAGAATTTAGAATGGTGTTTACCAGTTGAGACACTCTCAAACCACACTGCCCTTCAGGTTTCAGTCCGTGGTACCTCAAAGTGATTTTGCTTTGGTAGCAGCAGAAGACTCCCATAGACCCTGAACTGAAAGACACTTATGATACATTCACACACTACTTTTCCTCTCAAATGAGCCTTGTTAAAGGCTTACAACTTTGCTTCATTACAAACGTTAAAAATTCTACATAAAACTAAAAATATCCTGAATTAGATGATAGTCACAGAGTATTCAAATAAGCTTTCTATTTTTAATATTGAACCTTAATAGAACTAAATACACAAGTGTGAATATTAAACCTCCTAAAATATTGCAGTAATTGATTTGATTTAAAGGCAGAGGGTGGTTATAAAGGTCCACCATTGGAATTAGAAAGGGTCAGTAACTTTAGTGTTAGGTCTTCTGGAAAAGTTGAGTTTTAGGTAAAGTCAAACCAGGAAACTGTGATGCTGAGACAATGGAAAAAATGAAAAAGTAAAACAAGATGAAAACACATCAGTGGGAAGGTGTATAGTCTTCTGTCAAGGAGACTAACATTTTTAATGTGGGCATTGAAATTAGCAGTTCATCAGCTTCAGGGGCAGAATCTTGTCCTAAACCACAGTCTTCTTCATAAACTTTGTGAAAACCAAGTGTGTGTGGTTTCATTACTATAATGTAAACCAGGGGTCCACAACCCCCAGGCCACAGGCCAGTACCAGTTCATGGCCTGGTAGCAACTGGGCTGCACAGCAGGAAGTGAGCGGATGGCTAGTGAGTGAAGCTTCATCTGTATTTACAGCTGCTCCCCATCACTCGCATTACTACCTAAGCTCCACCTCTTGTCAGATCAGTGATGGCATCAGATTCTCATAGGAGCATGAACCCTGCTGTGAACTGCACATGCGAGGGAACTAGATTGTGAGCTTCTTAGGAGAATCTAATGACTGATGATCTGAGGTGGAGATGAGACGGTTGATGCAAGTGCTAGGGAGCAACTGTAAATACAGATGAACATTAGCAGAAAGGTTTGACTACAGAGACCATAATAAATCAGTTACTTGCAAACTCATATCAAAACCCTATCAGTGAGTGATTCTGCATTATGGTGAGTTGTATAATTATTTCATTATATATTACAATGTAATTATAATAGAAATAAAGTACACAGTATGTGTGATGTGCTTGAATCATACCAAAACCATCCCCCTACCCTGGTCCTTGGCAAAATTGTCTTTCATGAAACAAGTCTCTGATGCTGAAAAGATTGGGGACCACTGATGTAGAGCACTATGGATATGAGTCTTCACAATGGCAACAGCACCATAGACTTGATTTGACTTTTTAGGCATGTCCTGCTGTAGTACATTAGATTGCCATATGGATAAGAGTCACTCCAGCCATGTGACATTCCAGTTACCAACTGAAGACTATAAACCTTCTTCCCATGGCATTCCAGCCTCGTTAGACTGAATGTTCATTATGAGTTGGATAAGAGACCTTTTCCAATATTCTACTCTGGACTAGAACGTATTACATAAAAAAGAAGTGAACATATACTTTAGCATTGGAAATGTCAGTTGTAGCATTACAGACTTCTGGGACTTGTGGGTGCCATTTTTGTTTTCTCCTGCTTCAGCCACCCCCATAATCTACCACAGAGTTGGCCCCTACATTCTAAAAAATCATCTCCATTCCATGTCTTCATTTAATAATGCATTCCAGATGAATATGGCAATATAATCTGAGCTTAATTTTTCTTTAGAATCATTTGACTGACACTGGCATCTGAAGGTCACTTAGGAGCTGGATTGTGTCAGCTACATTTCATTCTGAGTCCATGTCTGGTCATGAATGGAATGCACTTGGCCTTGTGTTGTCATCTGATGAAAGGACTCCCTGTGCTGACGTTGGCCTAAAATGCTTGTTTTAATGTGAGGTGTGTGTGTGTGTGTGAGGTGGCTGCAATGAGATTTGGCTGGGGCAGGCCAGCTGGCAGCCAGGCAAGGTCATCCAGCACGTCAACCCTGATGAAATGACCACAGTTCAGAGACTGTTTTTCAGCCTTCTGGTCATATATTCATCTTTGTCACTGCACAAAGACAGATGCACCAACTTGCACTTTTCAAACTCACAAGGAGCTGATGTATAAACCAGAAAGCCAGTGTGTTTGCTTTGAGAATTTTTTTGTCATGACAAAACATTTATTATTTCTGTTCATTACCTCCATATAACTTGTCTCTATTTAGCATTATATACAGTAGACTCTTCGTTAACTGAAACTCAAGCAACCTGTTTACATTCATCTAATATTTACTAATCCCCATGGGTGCTGGTTCACTGAGAGTCTACTGTATTTGTTTATGCCATGTTCCCCTTTGCTGAGATTATAGTTTGGTCACCTAGTTTGGTCAACAGTTTGGGGTATTTCATTCCACAATTACCTCCCATAGATGTGTAATCCACTTTTCACTGGTTCAGCTTTAAAAAAAGCAACCTTGTTTCTCTTGTTTGTAAGGGTAGGCACTTCTCCATTGTCCACTAGACACAGCCTATAATGTATATTCAAGAAGTAGAATTTGGAGGCTCTATACCTCAAGGTCTGACATCTGCAAATGGAGAGCCAAATGTTTGTTTGTTTTTATGTCATGTGTTTCTTTGCTAAGAATTTTTCTTATAATTAAGCAGTGTTTACAACTAATTTAGCTAATGTAGCATATATAAAAATGTCATTCATAAATGTGTTTTGAATTTAATTAAATTAAAAATAGACTAAACAGACTAGATGGAATCTGAATGCCATATATTCCATTCCAGTGCATTTGGACAAAACTAACTTCTTTCCTTCCTTCCTTCCTTCCTCCCTCCTTCCCCCCCTCCCTTCCTCCCCTCCTTTCCTCTTTCCTTTTCTCCCTCCCTCTCTTTTTCTCTCCCTCCTTTCCTCTCTCAATAAACATGTTTTGAAGGCAAGTTCTGAATAAGACCCCATGATAACCACAACACATAACAGCCAGACTAACATTCTCAAAAGTTCACAGGGTGGTAGGAGAGATGTAAAAAGATTACAATAGAGTTGCCTATGAATAACAAAGCACTGTCTTGACTCCTGCAAAACTTTAGATGAGTCTTAAAGAACGAAAGGGAGGTCATCACACAGATAAGAAGCTTTTCCAATTGAAAAAAAGGCACGTGGAAAGAAGGTACAGCTCAAGTATATCGGTTACATGTAAATGTGTTGTTTCAGGGCACAGGGCTAGCAAGGCAAGCAGTATCCAGCGCTGGATGGGCCCTGAATACCATCACACAAAACTTGGACATTATCCCATCATTAACAGAGAGACAGCATTTAAGAGGGGCACTGCTGTGAACTGATTCTGAGTGCACAAATATCCCCCAGGCTGTGGAAGACTGGTCTTTGCAACCTCCTGTGCTCTGGCTACAGCCCCCATGTCCTACTTCAGTTGGCTGTGCATCCCCTCTCACTGCACTCTAACCACAGTGGTCCTCTTTCTTTCCTACAAAGGCCATATTTTTTCCTTCTTCTGAGTGTTTAAAGTCACAGCACTTTTTAAGTGAAAGGAACTGCACATCCCTCTGTTTGAAATGATTTTCCACCTCACTCTTTATATAATAGCTAGCTCTTTTCCTTTGCATTCAGCTTAAATGTCACCTCAAGGAGGCTTTTGCAGATTTCCTCTCCCTAATTTAAATTACCCTGTTTATATTGAGCTTTTTTATATTAGCTAATAAGAACCCAAAGCCCATTAAAAATTAATATTAATCTCATTTTAATTCATACTTTTCATGTTTTATAATGTGAATATTAGTTCTGTCAAACATTTACATGGTGCACATGGTATAGAAAACATACCTTGAAAAGCATGCTCTAAAACTTTTTTTTTTTAATATTGTATGTCAGCTATCCTTTATTTTTATTTATTTATTTATTTTATTGTTTTTGACAGAGAGAGAGAGAAAGAGAAAGAGAGAGATACAGAGACAGAGAGAGAACTGAACTGGGGGCACTCCCCAGTTCAGCACATGGGTCCGCACGGGCCGGGGCCAGGATTCGATCCTCGGTCCCCGTAGCTGCAAAGTGAGTGCTTAACCCACTGAGCCATCCCGGCTTCCCTCTAAAACTTTTATAAGTTAATTATAACTAATGATAAGTTAATTCTCTTATGTTCTACAAAGCAGTTACCATATTCCCATGTATAACGAGACCCCTACTTTTCTAACCCAACATTAAGAAATCAATGCACAGATTATTTCTGTGTATAAGGTGACCCCCAATTTTTGGTCTAACAATTTTAGACAGAAGTATTGTTTTATGCACATCAAAATACAGTAATATTTTATTTGTTAATCTACTGTTTTTATTTATGTTATTCTCCAGAATATAAACTTTAATGGGAGATTGCTCCCTAGCACCATATACTGTGCCTGGCACTTGGGTGAAGATCATCAAGTGTTTGTTGAATGGATTTATCCACTAAAGGTGGATAAATCTATTTGAAAGGGATTGTGATTATTGAGATAAATGACAAAACCCAGAACTAAGGCAATGTCTATAGACATATAGACATTGGAGGAGGAGACCATATACAAGGGATATTTGGAGATAGAATTGCTATATTAGCAACATCAGATGCAAGTAGTGTCTTGACTCCTGTCAAACTTAAGATGAGTCTGAGAGGATGAAATGGTGCTCATCACACAGACAGGAAGTCTTATGTACCTGGTGTTTCTGGGTTTGACAAGAACATGTCCAGTGGTACCAGAAACATAAACTGGAAATAGAGGAGGAAAGGCTTGGGTAGAAGCAGAAAGGTCAATTCTGTTTGGGATGATTTGAGTCAGAGATGACTTGGAGATATTTAAGCTAAAGTATTCAGTGTGTTCAATAAGCATCTGAAAGTTCTAGCCTGATGCTAAGTATTAATAGATAGGGCTAGGTTAGAGATATAACATCCCCCCAAAGATGCCCCTCTTTATCTGTTTCTCTCTACCCAATGTGGGGTTGGCTGTCTTGTAGGAAAAAGCCACATCCCTACACTGACTGGCGTATATGAAGCACTGCATGACTAAAGGCAGGACCTTGGTTGTAGAGGAAGAATGGTCTCAGGGCACTGTAATACCCACAGCACTTGTATTTGGTCCAGGAGAGACTCTGAAGAAATGATTTACTTCTTGCTGGTTTTCCATCTACGAAACTGGATGACTTGTATTTAAAAGCATTTTGGCTTCCTTGGATGCAGTTACTGCCTACAGGATTGCAAATTAGTGTTTTCATTTCATGCTAGTGATTTCCTCTTATTCTTTTCCCAGTGGAGGTGGAAAATTGCTGTTGACTATTCTTGATATAAACCTCTGTATGCATTGCAACAGACTCGGTGCCAGAAACCTCCTGGCGTTCATTTGGAATTTCCCGTACGTGCAGAATTCATATTTATAATATTTAATCTAACATCAAAATAAAACACTTTAGTTTAGTTCCTAGTAGTCCAGCTTCTCAGTATGAGACTTTAGCAGCATCAAACACTATCTTTTTGTTTAGGAATCTCAAATCAAAATGTAAGAAGACGCCAGTTATATGCCCAGAGTCTGAAACCCAGATCTGAAAATAGACTTTGCTTACTTTTGCCTAATAATTTCTAGAAATATCTGTCAAGATTTATGCTAGTTTGTCTAAAACATAATGAATTTGACCAGGCAGCTGAAATTCATCTTGAGTTGTCTAGGACTTTGCTGAGGGACGTTCTAAATGTAGCCTAGAAGACCCTATACTCAAAGGTACTTGATTTCTAAAATTTTTATTGTATACTCTATCAGTAAAATGTTTTAGAGCATGCTTCCCAAGGTATGTTTTCCAAAATGTGTACATCATGTAAATATGTGACAGAACTAATGTTTACATTGTAAAACGTATTAAAAATATGAATTAAAATGATTAATAATATTAAATGTTCCTTTTTTTTGTTTGATGGCTTTGGGTTCTCATTAGTTAATATCTCAGGGTTCAATATATAAATAGGATCAGACTCTTTATAGCAATGCTGGATTTAAACCCACATTTCAAACAGTCCCATGAAAATTTCTATTATAATTTATGGAGGTCAACATTTTGGCAAATCTGATTTGACTGTCCTTTCTTTTAACTCATTCCATGACTGATGAAGAACTTTTACTAGTAGTCAAAGTGTCTGTTCTGTCGTTTTCTTATTGTTGATGGATTATCTTCAACCTGGGGTTTCTCTGCGGGAATCTTTTGAAGCCAACTTATTTATTTTGTCAAGTTTAGTCTAGTTAAAACCAGATTTTAGAATCAGAAAACTTCATCTAATTGGTGCCCCCTGTGCCCCCCTCAAATCTTAATGTGTTGAAAATAAAAGAACAAGTGAGGATGCCGTGTGCTAAGGAGTTTACCCACCAAAGTTGACATGTGATCATGACCTGCTGACATACTGAATGAAGGTGCCAGGGTCAGTCAACTCATTAAATATTGGCAGAGCTCAAGTTAAAAATAAATCTTTAGGTGAATATTAACAGTATTTCTCACACTGCCCTTTCATTTCCCACCTGTCCTGTCCCCCCCACCCCCCACCCCCCTGGAGTCTACAACACCTAAGCAGCAGGGCTCCCAGCCACCTCTGTCTAAACCACCATACATTCCTTCACTCAGAGCTGAGTTCAGAAAACGGAGGGTAGCCTTTCTTTGTACTTTACCTTCAGGCGCTGACTGAGACCATCCAATCTGCCTGGAATGTAATTTTGGCTTAAAAGAACCAGAACTAATGAAAGAACAGAAGCAGCTTAACCCAAACTGTGTCTCATTCCACTGCCCCATAGAGAATAGAGGGATGAAGGAAGGGAAGTTGCATGAATTCTATGTTGTGTCCTTTCTTTGAGGTTTGAAGCATGGACAATTTTAATTGCACCTATAAAATGGCACCTTGGGCACCTCCAGGCATAAAGTAGTACATGCCTGGACTTAGGTTAGAGTTAGGATTTTTCCTTTATGAGATTGAGTGATTTTTGAGCTTTTGGAGTAGATTAGATGAATGTCCCTTTTGGGGTTTTTGTTTCTTCCACCTCCTAGCCAGTTTCTATTCACTGTGTTCTTTTTTTTTTTTTTAAGATTTACTTTATTGATTTTGACAGACAGAGACAGAGAGAAGGGGGAGGGCCCAGAGCAGTCTCCATAGTTGACAGCATTAGTTTTCCATATAGTTTCACTCCACAGGTGGGCATGGGGCTGCACAGAGCAGGAACTGGGCCGGAATTCTCCCACATAGGCCCCGGCAAGAACTGAACTGGGGGCACTCCCCAGTTCAACATATGGGTCCACATGGGCCGGGGCTTCAAAGCGAGCACTTAACCCCCTGAGCCATCCCAGCCTCCCCCACTGTGTTCTTTACACTTGCCTCCTATTTCCATCAAAACCCGAGTGAAGGTCTGTGTACACGACACATTAGCAGGCATTTGACAATGTCGATAAGATTGTAAAATATATTTCTTTGATAGTTCTTATTCTTTGTGTCTGGGACAACTTTTGTTTGTGTTTCTTCATTCTTTGTGCCTTTGCTTCCCCTCTTAGTTCTTGCATGCAATGTGAAATTACAATTATTAGTATCTTTTCAAGAAAATTAGATTATATATTACTGCAGGTTTTATATTCTTTTTATATTGATATTGTCTTTTAAGGCAATCAATTTTCAAGTTCCAGATTTCTTTAAGAAATTCTTTTTGCCAATGTGACTTCAACTGCCATACTAATTAGTTTGAATAACTGCAAATAGTTAACAGAGTTTGAAGTGTGGTCATTTTATTCCATAGATTACGACAGTATTTTAGAATTTAATTATTAGTGATCACTAAATAATGGTGAAGTTAGGGTTGTATCTAACACAAAAGTGGAATTCTTTTAGGAGAAGCTGTGTATGATTCCCACTGAGAGATTGCAGGTTAGTATAAAAAGCCTGGGGAAGCCGGGATGGCTCAGTGGGTTAAGGGCTCACTTTGCAGCGCCGGGGACCGGGGATCGAATTCCGGCCCCGGCCTGTGCGGAACCATATGCTGAACTGGGAGCTCCCCCAGTTCAGTTCTCTCTCTGTCTCTGTCTCTGTATCTCTCTCTCTTTGTTAAAAATAAAAATAAATAAATAAAAATATATTAAAAAGCCTGTGATGCCATTTAGAGACCAAGTCTTCTGTACAGATTATTGTGGGGAGTTAGCTGGCTAACTGATTTGTTTGTGTGTATTTTTTTAGGTGGTGAGGATTTTGAGTGGAGTGATTATTTATAGCCTAGCACTTATAAAGGGATAGAAAGAAGTACAATCATAGTTTAGTAAATTTGGTTACAGGATTGAGTTTTAGAAATGAAGCTGTATGACTTTGTGTCCTAGTTTGCCATCTGTAAACCTAGGGACAGCAGTCACACCCACCTCATACGATTAAATGTAAAATGCTTAAAACAACGCTTGTCACACAGGAAGTTCCCAATAAATGCTAGCTATTCATTTATTAAGTATTAATTCCTAGTAAGGTCTGCCTTACTGCCCCTCTGGGGTAGGGGACAGAGAGTCCTTTAAGCTGATTAAATGCCAGTAGCACTTCATCTGGATACATGCGTAGAGCGAGGCTTTGGTCTTGGGTACAGAGCTCCCAGTGAGGGCAGGTTTGTGCAGCTCCTGCCCTGTCCCACCCTCCACATGCCTCCCTTCTTTTTACCTCTTGCCCAGTTTTTTTTGTTGTTTGTTTTGTTTTTTTAATTTATTTTTGACAGAGAGAGAGAGAGATACAGAGACAGAGAGAGAACTGAACTGGGGGAACTCCCAGTTCAGCACATGGTTCCGCACGGGCCGGGGCCAGGATTCGATCCTCGGTCCCTGGCGCTGCAAAGTGAGCACTTAACCCACTGAGCCATCCTGGCTTCCCCTTGCCCAGTTTTATCATGAACTTGGTCTTCCCTCTCAGTGATGGCCCCATTGGGAAGTGAGACCCCAGGGAGATGGTCTGGCTTTGCCTTTCCTCATTTCTCAGATTCTGCTGCTGCCTCCTCCCATCACCCTACATCCTTGCCTTTTCCTTGGTAGCAGTCAAGGGCATTGGTTTGTGGGAGTCTTGGTGGGTTGGCTACCAGATAGTTTTAAAAGCCCAAAGCCTCCTATGTTCCTTTCCCCATTCTGTTCTCTTTTCCTACAAATTGAGTATTTATTAAGCCGTAAAGATATCAGTAATTTGGGCAAAAGTGCTAAGTTATTATATTGGCTATTTGAAATTTAACATTGTTAACAAAGTAACTTCTATGAATAGAGTCAAATAATCTTATTAACCTTTGCTTTCTTGATCTGAGAATAGATCTAGCCCACTTGCAAATGATTATTAAAATCTCACATTGTGTGAGGTATTGTGTCAACTACTGAAGGAAATACAAACAAGTATAAAGTAGGCTACACAGAGGTTATTTTTAAAACCAACATTTGCCACAGCTGGTAAACTAGCCCAGCCTTATCTGTCTGTGATATCTCCCACCCATTGGATGACAAGATTTTCTCTGGCTAATCTAACGGCCTAAGGGGTGTGCTCTCCTACCTCAGTCTCCCACATGTTTCTTGCCCAAGGGTGCTCCTTTAGTTGAAAAGCACAGCTCCCTTAAGTACTTCTTTTTCACTAATTAGAAGCCCTTCAAACAGCAAACACAGTCGTTCTTTGTTTATTTAGACATAGTGCACTTGGGGATAGAAAAGTGTTCAGGGTTAAAAATGGCTACGAGGCTGAGAGAATTCCTTCATGTTCTTTCTACTTACCCTCCTCTTGTGAAAAGCTGTCTCCAAACTGGAGAGGGAGTTTACCTATTGTGCAAGTCCCTGACCCTGTGCATGTGCTTGAAGCAGGCATGTAGTTTTTATGTGCGCCTGTTAGTTTGAATTTGTGATACTGATCTGCTTTTTGTCCCTGCTGACGGTTATTATATCTTAATGGGCGAAACACTACTCTAATGATCCTTGTGTATATAATTCTTGGAGTACAGAACAGGCACCAGAGGACCACATAAAAATGTTTGCCTCAATTTCCCTGAAAAAAAAAGGAGCCCAGAAACCAGACTTGACCAAGTAACAGATTTTTAAAGGTAAAGGAACCCAATAAAATTACCAGCTTTTCACAGCGTGTGTCTACTTCCTTTCGGCATATTGTGAGGTGTAGGTGAAATATTCTAACTGAACTGACAGTGTGAGTGGGAATAACTAAGGAGAGAGGGAGATAAAAGTAAAAACCACCAGCAATGATTGATATTGCAGTAGCAATGAGTTGCTGGGGTCTCCCCTTTGTGGATTTGACACTTCACCTTTCTGACACCATCTGCAGGAGTGTTAGTATAATGAGCCCTGTACAGATGGGAACAAAAGCTAGAATTACTTAGAATTACTGTATCACAGCTTTGAGGTATGCTGTAGAATTGTGTAGGCTGGTATTTACTCATTCAACTCGTAAGATAAAGAGTGTGAGTATGTGTGAGAGAGGCAGATGGAGCAAAAGAGTGTATTTTTAAAGTATAAAATGGAGGAAGCTCCCTGATCCCAGGTAACTCCAAAAATATTTTAATCAAGGCTCGATTTCTTTCTGCATGGTGATTAATTGGTTAACTAATTAAATTAGTTCATGACATGCCTAGAAGTTTGATGGTAAGTGCCTTCAAGAGCCGATTCTCTAATACACTGTCTCAATATTTTGGGAATAGAATGATCAGGTATTGATTTTACCCCTCTGTGGGAACTTAAACTGTTTTTAGCGAATCAGGAGGCAGAATTATTATATACATAAAAGAGCGTTTTCCTAGGAGTCCTAGGACTTAAGCTTTTTTACTTTTTAGATCTTTAGCCAACAACCGGACCTCCCTTGATCACTCTGGAGGATAGAAATAATGGAAATAATTTAATTTCCTTGAGTCCTGGGATCATCCAGATATGATCTTTTCATAGTGCTTCTTTGACCTCTGGATCTTGTTTTATTTTTAAGATTCATACATAGAAAAGGAGAAGCCTCAGTAGAATACTGGTGCTGGACCTAAATTAATCTATGAGGTGTGATAAAAAAATATGGTGAATGTTTATTACAAAAATTTATTACAGTAAAAGGCACATTGCCATTAATCCCCCTCAAAATGTACACGCACGCACACACACACACACACACACACACACACCTCGCGCTTTAAACACACTTATCCCATTGTTCTTGCCACTTTCTGAAGCAGTTCTGGAAGTCCTCTTTCGTGTCTCTAGTTGCTCTGTCATGGCTGCCTTGATGTCCTGAATCAATTCAAAACATTTACCTTTCATGGTCATATCGAATTTGGCAAAGAGGCAGAAGTCACATGGTGCCAGATTTGGTGAGCAAGGTGTCTGAGGACACACAGTAATGTTTTGATTTGACCGAAATTTATGTTAATGTGTTGTTCATGATCTATGATTTATGGCATACTTTAAAACACACCTTCTCACAACCATAGCTCACAACCACTGACTGCACTGAGCAAGTTGAAACTTGTCACACACTGTTATTCAGGTTCAATGTACTGCTTCCTGGACTGGAAACCCCTGCCTTTCCGTTGGATAGCACTTGGCAGCAGCCTTCACGATCACTGTATTCTTTTTTATCATACCTCATATCAGCTTCCTCCTTCACCAGTCATTTTCTCTTTCCCATTCCTTCCTCAGGTCCTGGGAGGAAGATCAGCTGGCATGTCCAGCTTTTAAACTCTGCCTATTTCTGTGATTGGCCCAGAATTCTTCCCCTAAATCTAGGCCTAAAGTCTTGGAATGGTTTATTCTCCAGTTTCCTTGGTTCTGGAGCTAAATAGTGATACCACTCTGTATGCGCATTAGTATCTTTCTCCTCTGGCCCATTCTTTCTGCAACATTCAGGTTTTCCCTGCCTCTTACCCATGGAATAGGTGCTGCACCAGTCCTTCCAAATTTTGATGTATGCTGTGTAATCTAACTCCCCCACTCATAATGCTCAGTGCCCCCCTGCAGTAGATCAGGGCATTGCTGGCTCTTCATCATGGCATTCAGCAGATTGCCACAGGAACTTGCTCCAAAGTGTGTTTGGAGCCTTATCTTCTTAGTCCCATTAATGAACACTCCCTGCAACCCAAGTCTGAACTATCCACCGTTGCCTGCACCTTGTAACAACCCGTCTGCTTCCACTTCTTCCACTTAGAAGGTCTCACATCCTTTCTTTTGATGTTCACTGCCACTTGTAAATTTACAAATTGTCATTGTCATTGCTTGGAATGGATTTGATTTAATTAATGGTGATTAATATGGGTCTTTCAGGTATCTGCCTGAAGCAATATAACAGCTAAATTTTTACTGGTAACCTTTTTTTCCCTAAGGTAATATGGCTATTTACATCGTTTATGAAGGTTAAGAATGAGGGGAAAAAATGTTTTTCTTATTTTTTTCTTAAAAATGAGAAATTCACTTGTTACACTTAATTCTCTGGTATGGAATATTCAGGTAAGCAATGCATTTAGAGTTGGTAGGGGCATGATTATGCAGCTCTACCAACTAAGACTTAATTTCTTAATAGGGGCAAATGGGGGTGGGCAAACAACCTTAATTCAGATACACCCCCATACTTTTCTCCTGTCCAAAATCCTATCCCTTTTAAACATCACTGTATTTTCTTATTTATTTATTTATTTATTTAAGATTTATTTTATCATTGAAGAGAAGGTGGGAGAGAGAGAAAGAGAAGGAGGGAGGGCCCAGAGCAGTCTCCATAGTTGTACATTATTAACTGTGACATGGTTTCATTTCACACAGGTGGATATGGGGCCATATGGGGCGGGAACCAAACTGGGAGCCTTCCACATGAGAGGCTAAAACCTTTACCCCTGAGCTATCTCAGTGGCTACCAGTTGTGCCTCAGTTCAGAATATGGGCTTGCATGGTCGGGGGCTGGGAATCAAACCCAAGACCTCATGATTGTGAGGCAAGTGCTCAACTGCTGAGCTTTCCTGGCAGACCTGTTTTCTTAAGACCCCATGTTTTCTTTATCAAGAAACTTTGCCTAATACCAGGCAAAGTGAGGACTCACTCTTTGGGATTCCTGTAGCATCTATCCCATCCATAATTGTTTATTTTATTCCTATTACACCCTAGACGCTATGCTAAAAGCTGGGGTTATCAAGATGCATAGAATGGTCTCTGACTACGGGTCCTTCATGTCTAGTAGTAGAGAGAAACTGTTATGCAACATACCTTAATACAAGTTCTTAAAGTAGACTCTTTTTACCCATGTAAAATATGAGTTCAGTGCCATGGACGAGGAAAAGAGTGAGGACTTAATGATCCTAAGGTCAAGTGGCTTTTTGTAGGGCAGGAAACATTTCACTTGAGCCTTGTAGGATGAGGTGTGGGAAGAGAGGAAGCCATGGCATGTTCAAGAATGGAGAGCTTCCTAGTCTGGCTGGAGCACAGCGGGGCAGGGAGAAATGGATGTGGTAGGAAACAAGGAAACGTAGCTTGGGGCCCGGAAGGGAATGGGTTTAAAAATCAGGCCAGGGAGTTTGGACTTCACCTAGTGTTTGAAGGAAGACATCTGAGGAATTTTAAATATCAAAGTAACATTGTGGGGCCCATCTTTTAAAAAATAACATTGCTAGTCAGATGTAACATAAATTGGTGGGAAAGATGGAAATTGGAGATAAAAGTTTAATAACTTTCTGGATGGACCCAAGATATCTTGTATTTCCCTTAGACATTTGGTACTTTTTTTTTTTTTTTTGTAGTTAGAGTTTTTTGTAGTTAGAGTGCATATACCTTTTCTATTAATAATGCATCCTAATGTTGGGCCTTGAGCAGGGTTTTGAAGGACTGAAAGGGTTTAATAGCAACTACTCCTATGTGAAACATTCAGGAATTCTGGAAAGTTTCATTTATAGTACAAACTACTCAGTAGTTGCAGTCTTCTTTAATTCCCTCCAGATGTTAGAGGAGATAAGGCATTAACAAGCATTAAAACACATTAGCAATGTGTACATTTAAAATCATAATAGCTATAGTTCATAGGTACCATTCTGAGTTTATACTATACTCTATGTACTATGCCAAGCATACACATTACCTCCCTTAATATTTGTAGTACATGTAAATGGTATTAAACCTGTTTTATGGATATGCTGGCGCTCAGACAATTTAACCTGTTAAGATCACATAGTGAGTATGTTTTGATCCCTTGTGGTCTTTGTCTTTTTCTGTCCCTTGTGAGCTTTCTCCTTCATTAGAAAAAGAAACTTCCTTTTGCAGTTACCTCTTATTGGAATGCTCTTCCCCCAGACATTCACAGAACTGACCTCTTCAGCTTTTAGCTTAACTGTCACCACCTCAAAGAAGCCTTCATCAATCATCCTACCTTAATGTTGCTCATTTCTCTACTTTCTTCATAGTATATCATTATCTGAAACTATTGACTTGTTTTTTTTTTTATTCTGTTCTTTAAGCTAGACTATAAATTTCATGAGATCAAGTGCTTTGAATATCCTATGCATTTTTAAATTTCTATAATCAGCATTTTAGAATGGTTTCTAGAACTTAATACACATTCAACAAATGTTTATTCAAGGGATGGTTGAATGAATGAACAAATGTCTCTCGAGTCCATGCTTGTTCCTGTGTCCCAGCCTTCCTAAAAGTTTTCTTTCTACTACCTATCACACTGATAGGTAGTATGGGCTATTAGGTGAATGCACTAACCATGTAACCCTCCCAACTGTGTATCTGGGACCCAGATACACTTAACTTTAAAAATCAAGTATTTACTCACTAGTAAAGAAACCCGCAGATCATTCTCTTTCTCATTATTTAAGATTACTTGATTGTGTCTAAGCTTATAGTTCATACATAGTCCCTAGGTTGTTTGATTGGCAGTGAACAATTCTGATAAATTACTTAAGATCTTATCTTTTCTTATTGTGTTCCTGTGGGCTGATTTTTTTCCTAAAAGAATATTGGAATTTGCGTAAAGTAGACATTGTTCTGGACTAGTTTCTGTTTTTTAAAGCAACAGACATGTTGAAATGCCCCATCTAGCTAATAAATTAGTGAATTCTTATTATCTCCATGTACAACATTCACAGTCCTGGGAGGGTAAATTCTTTCATTCTTTCCTCAAACCACATTTTTTCTTTTGTGGTTTCATATTGGCTTTTTCGGAAGTGTCATTTTTCTTTGTCTTGGTGGAATCTGAGGTGACTGACTTTGTTAGTAAAATATTAACCTCTTCTTTTCTCACTGCCCCATGTATCTAGGAATAGCTTGCTGATAACTCCTGTGTTAGAGAAGGTGGCCTGTGAAGGGATTTTAAGTACATTTCTCGGTATTCTGTGAAGTTACATGATCTTAGTTGAGTTAATTAATTTTGTTAAAATTATACAAAGGCATGCATATGATTCTAAACTACAGAAGAAGCAAAGCAATTTGAGAGCAACCTGCCCTTTACCTTGATCCCTACCGTCTCAAAACCATGGTATAATACCAATGAACAGAATAATGGTTGACGAGCAAAATTTTAAGGCATTCTAAATATCACTGGTTGGCTTAATAAAATTAATTAGCCTGCCACGAAGAAAATTTACTAGCGTGCTGGTTAATTTCACAATGTAAAGTCAGAGAAGGGAGGTAGGGTTGAGGGAACAAACCTTATTAGTTTTGAATAATTATTTAAAGATGTGGAGCTGCCTATTTCAAACACTTTGATTGCCAAATTCATTAAGGCTTTAAAAATTCAAAGTTTGCATCCTGGTATATATGGAAAGCAATCTCTCTAGATAAAATTATAAGCATATTACTTAACAGCTAAGTGACTTATTAGAGGTACAAAACAAGTAGAATCCTAATAAAACCATGGGAATGAAAATTTGTCTTAAGACTGACTCATGGGAGGTTTCTATAATCTTAATTTGCCATTGATGCAATGATTGCTTTTTCTTGTCTTTTAAATCCAAACAAGATGTTTGCAGTGGCCATGGAAAGGTGCCTGAAATCACATGCCTGAATTCATTTAATTTGCCAACATTGTCTTTTTTCTCTCTTTCTTCCTGGTAATGGGCAAGAGTCAGTTCTGGTGCATTAGGTACTAAATCTCTTCAATTACCAGCCGGGAAGAAAGATTTAAAATTGTGCTTCAAACCTACAAACTGATTTAGTTTTAAAGCACATACACTTCCCCTGTGGAGCCTAAATTAAACTGCAAAAGGACACAGCGCTTGAGGAATTAAATCAGGCAGGGCCAAGGCTCAGGCCTGCAATAGCAACCATTTTGGTTTCTTTCATTGGGGCCCCCCTCATGCAAAAGGAAAGGGAGCAAGAACATGCTGAAAGGTGCAATGTGTGTAAGAAAGTGCAATATTATAGTGCTTGGAACCCAGTGTGGGGAAGTCTAATCAAGTCTTTTCTCCTTTCCTCTCTTCTTTATGGGTGCTCGGCAGCCATTTTCAATGTGGATGACTCTGTGGTTGACCTGGAGACTCTGGCAGCTTTATATGAAAATGTAAGTACCAAAGACAGCCTGTTTCCAGATTTCCCTATCTTTCCTACTCAAAAAAAAGGTCAAGGTCTAGAAAATAGTTGTATGTACCGGTACCTCCTTCCACCTGACGGATCACTAAGCCATTCGTGTTCTCTGGCAGTAAGGATTTTGACACAGCATGGGAGAGATTTAAAGCAAAGAAGCACAAGCTCCAATAAGAGTGAGCATGAGAAAAGCACTCAGTTCCTGACCTTGGCTGCTGCATTGAGGCTCCTAGAACCACTGGGGAGGCTGGTTCAAGGTGGAGACTGCTTCTGTACCATGGAACCCAGCCCTGGGGCTGTCTCTCAGAGCTAATGAAGGGAATCTACTGGATTAATGTTGGCATATACCAGTGTCTTTTTCCAAGGAATGGCAATGCTAACACCAGTGTGGATGATGACTTTTAGTCCAAATGAGCTGGTGGTGTAAAATGTGGTAAGTAGTGTAAGATGGTGGCTGTGTGCTTTGGATTTAGAATCAGACAATCTTAGGTTGACCACTGATGGCTGAGTGACGTTGGGCCTGTTAAACTCCTTAAGCCTGTCTGGTCATCAGGCTCTACCTGATTTTTTGTGAGTACTAAAAGGTAATTAAAGATATATAACAGTACCAATGTATTTTGAAAATATACCATACTGTACACATATGTGGTCATTAAGTCTGGGTTACATGTGGAAGTAACCAACCCAGTTGGCAAGCTGTCTTCAGAAGATGACACAGGAGAGTCAGAATTCCTACAATTGTTGACTGCTCTGGTTTGTAGACTCTGTTCGATTTGAAAATCCATTGAACCAGATTCTCTTTACTAGAGGAATGGTATTTCCCAGGAAGCTTCCTGAAGCTCTACTGTATGAATGGTCACTGAACTAAAAAAAAAAAAAAGATTAATTTCAGTACTATGTCCTCCTGGATCTTAAGTGTCTTACAAATGATTTTTGTGGTGTGACAATCCCTACATAATTTTATATCTGTTATGTGCACGAAGAGCTGTTTAGTACAACTGGGCAGGAAGTTCTCATGTTGCCATCAGTAAGAGTTGCCATCAGTAAGAGTTTCATTAACAGACAAGAAGGCACACAAATACCAGGCCATCAGGAGCCAACAGTGCCTTTGTTGACTTCCTGGAGGGCAGTGTGGGATTGTGGGAGCAAAAGCAATTCCAAGTCAGGCCCTTTCCCAGGTACTTAGGATAAGCCTTGGTGGCATCGTCTGTAAAATTGATATTGAGGAACTTTGTAGAAGGCCAAGTGCCTCCTAAATGCTTTTTGTTGTTACCGTGGACTCAGAACTGTGTCATGGTCAGGACATGTTTGCTCACAGTAGAGGTAAGCTGCACACAACTGAAATAGTTGGATGAGTTGAGAAACTATGTGACTAAAGACCAAAATAAGCAATACAGACAAAATGAATCACAAAATTTAGAAAAAGAGAAGCTAATGACTAGAAATCAAAAAGAAAGTCAGGAACCTGAATAAGTTAGGAGGGCTGTTAGGGTCAGGAAGCAAATGCTAAGGAAAGCTTGACCCAAATCTGCTTATAGGCAAGAAGTGAGGACTCAAAGTTAGCAATCCAATGACTCGGCTTCTGCATCCAGCAAATAGTACTCATTCTGACCATTTGTATTAGCCAGTGATTCTCTAATTAGCGTGCATCAGAATCATGTGGGAGAGGGGGGCTTGCTGAATCTCACCGCTGGAGTTTTTAAGTCAGGGGTAGAGTCAATAGTTTGCATTTCTAGCTACTGACAAGGTGGGACCAATGCTCCTGTTCCAGAGACCACACTTTAAGACACATTGCTTTAGACAGATTCTCATTGTTCATTTTTTGTGGTTTGTTTTGTTTCTTTTTGAACACAGAGAGCCCAGGAGGATGAATTGGTTAAAATAAGAAAGTATTACGAGACATCCAAAGAAGAAGAATTGAAGCTGCTGGACAAACCTGAGCAGTAAGGACACTTGAACCCTTTTCTGTTGGGCTCAAAGGAGAAGTGCAGTCTTGGTCATTCCGCCTCCCAGCTCTGAATAATCACCTCCAAGTTGTGCAATGAGCTAAGTCGCAGCTCCATCATTCCCGTGACCTTTTGCATGTGGCAGAATGACCCAATTGCTGGGAAAAGCAGCTGGGGGGTTGTGCTGTTGGATAGAATGTGTCTCAACCCCTTTCCCCACCCTTGGTGACTCCCCTTTCTTCTAGCAACTTGTTTATTCCTCCTAGACTAAACATTCTGGCCAAAAGGGTAACTGAGGAAGAAAGACATCATTGCCCTGTTTAAGGTTCTGCTGATATAGTTTTAAAAATGATGTCAGAGCCACACCACTGAAACTGATTTCTCTAACTGTTGTATCTAGTAAATGTAGCCTGAATATGCAGTCTTTCTCAGATTTCTCCACCTGCTCTGACTGGTTTAGATGTGACTTTTTCATCCTCCCTTGGCAGGCATTGTTCTTCCATTCATTATCTAGAGTTGTTTGCTCTGTAATTTGGGGTGTTGTTCCACACCCTTTGAAAACCCAGAACTCTAATGCGTAACTGAGTAACTCATCCTTGGCTGGGACACTGGGGTCATCCTCAAGCCACAGATAAGCTTCTGGGGCTCTGCAGGCCCTGGGCCCCACCCAGTTTCTCCTGGCCCAGGACTCTGTGAGAATATGAAATGGGTCCAGAGTAGACAGAGGGCTCCTTTGCCTGTTACCATCTTGGATGCTTCATGTCCAGTTCAGGCCACCCCTCTCAGCCTGCAGATGAGACATGAGTAGGAAACGAAGAGAAAGCAGAGTGATAAAGCTTAGGGTAATAAGTCAGCTCTAGAGACCTCAAAGGTTCTGTATCTTGCACTGAAACCTACATGCCTTGCCCTTGGGTACTCAAGAATGCCCCACTCTCCTTGGATACCTGGGCATTCGGGTCCAGATGAACATCTCTCAGTGGCTAGGCAAGGGATTTCTAGGTTTCTTCCATTATCAACAAACCTTCATGATAATTCTGGGGATGTCTTAGGTGAATTGTTCTCAGATCATAGGTCAGGAACCCCTATCCCACACCCACCCCAAAGTTAGTTCATGAAGCCTAGGAATATTCTGCATCAATACAAATGGGGTTCCACTGCCCTTCTGTTCCATCAGCTTGAGCTATTCTCCTTACCAGCTCTCACCACTGACTGATGTTGTGGTCAATGCCCAAGTCATATTTCCTAACATAATACATGAATCCC
>PVKE010016623.1:0-31781 GCA_004027555.1 Craseonycteris thonglongyai | reverse complement strand
CACCAGGTATATGGGGTTGGAGGGGGACCTGATTCTGGGAGCTGGGCACATAATGCGATGCATGGGTGATGAGATGTGGAGTTGTCCATTGGAAAACTGTCTGATTGTTACCAACCAATGTCACCCCATTAAATTTAACAATAAAATATAATAATATTAAAAAAAAAAAAAAGCAGCCTGGTAACGCAGAGGCCTGAGAAACCTAGCAGTGCTGGCTTTGCCCCCAAGACAGCTGTCCAGACTGAGGACAAAACAAAACGGGGACTTGGCCCTGCTGGACTCCTCCCTGGAAGCCCCAAGACCATCTCAGGACATTAATCTGGCCCTGTGGGCCCCCCGTGACCCCCACAACAGCCTTCTGGTGTCCCCGGGGCTGGTGGAAGCCCCTGGGGTCACAGAGGGGGTCCCTGGGGAGAAGGGGCGGAGCAGATCTCAGAGACCCCAGCAGCCACACTGGCACCAAGCCCCCGCAGGACTTGCACTAGCCCCCTTCCCTTTCTGGGCTGCGCTTTCTCAGGTAGAAGGTGGGGGCCCAGGGAGAGGTCTAGTGATGGGGTCTGGGTGGTCCAGTCCGGTCTCTCTGCAGCGTCCTCAGGCGTGCCCTTCTCCTCTGGCTTGAGCAAGGGGCCCACCTCCCACGCTGACCCGGCACCACACGGGGTCCCCCGTGTCCTGAAGCTGGGAAGAGCACGGCTGCCCTCTAGTGGCCGCTGGCCAGAATGAACCGTGGCTCCCTGGGAGATGCCGGGGTGTTCGCAGAGGCAGATGCTGAGCCCTACTGTGTGCCCAAGATGTTCAGTGTGGGCACAGCGACGGGTCAGGCGCGCCCCGTCCCCAGAGACTCAGGCCCAAGGGGGACAGATGTGCAGTCTATACGGTCCCCTACGTAGCCTCTAGCTATGGACCTCGAGCACACTTCTTAACCTTTCTGGGCCTCCATGTCATTAAAAATAAAATGCCCGGATCCCAAGTCCAACCCCGTATCACTGGGACCAAGCCACCCACCCCCCTGCTCTGGTCACACCGGCCACTTCCAGCCCCAGAGCACACGTCACACCATCACCCCTACACTTCGATTTCAAATGGCAGCTCTCATCCCCACATCCCAGGCCCTGCTCCAACCTCATTCTTCTCCACCACACCGACTACGTTTACAATATCTTTAAAGATTTATTTTTATTGGTTTTTGACAGAGAGAGAGACAGACAGAGAGAGACAGAGAGAAGGGGGAGGGCCCAGAGTTGTCTCCATAGTTGACATTAGTTTTCCATATAGTTTCACTCCACAGGTGGGCACAGGGCTGCGCAGGGCAGGAACTGGGCCGGGAGCCTCCCACATAGGTCCCGGCAAGACCTGAACTGGGGGCACACCCCAGCTCAGCATGTGGGTCCACACGGGCCGGGGCCAGGATTCGATCCCTGGTCTCCAGGGCTGCAAAGCGAGCGCTTAACCCACTGAGCCATCCCGGCTTCCCCACAATATCTTAAATATTCATTTCATCAGCTGCCTATGGCTCTCACCAGAGTGTCAGTTCCACAGGGACAGGGACTTCCGTCCTTCTCACTGCTGTGTCCCCAACACCTATTACAGTGTGTAACTCATTGCAGGCGGTCGATTCATATTTGCTGGATAAATAAACAAGCAGATTCAGGAGCGGCATTTGGATTAGTGCCGAAGCCGCTCAAGGGGACACATCAAGTGGACAGGGAACTGCAGGTGGCCGGCATGACGGGGGGCCAGGCTGGAGTTTGAAGCAGGGGAAAGCACCCTTGTGTTCTAGAAAGGTCTTTCTGGCTCCTGTATGCAGGGTGGGGCGGGGGCAGGACTGGAGGGAAAGGGACCCCCAGAAAGCTGCTTTAAGGCAGCGGCATTTGGCGACAGGTGGAGGGATGTTTAGGCAATGCCAGGAGCGATCAGTAGGATAATAGGGTGACAGGGATGATTCCTGGATCTTATGAGGTGGGACGACCCGGACAAGTAGCACGGAAGCTACATACCAGTCCTGAAATGGTTTTTTTTTAAAGATCTATTTTATGGAGAGAGAGACGGAGAGAAGGGGGAGGGCCTAGAGCAGTCTCCTTAGTTGTAGGTCATTGGTTTTTGAAATAGTTTCATTCCACGCAGGTGGGTGGGGGCCTGTGGAGGGCTCGGGGCCTCTTGCATGGGAGGCACACCCCCCACAAGCTGGGGACCAAACCAGGAGCTTCCCCCACGGGAAGCTCACCCCAGTTCCGCACATGGGTCCACATGGGCCGGAACCAGAATTCAATCCTTAGATCCCAGGGCTGCAAGGTGAGTGCTCAACCCACTGAGCCATCCCGGCTTTCCAATTTTTTTTTGGTGGGGGGTGCAGCATTTTCCCCATGACTTTTTAGACTGTTAGCCACTGATATGATTGAAACCCATAAGAGAACTGTTTTATCCTCACTTAAAAAATAATCCATGCCACCATCCTTGTCATAAACGCATTGAATGGTAGCGCCGTGAAAGCTGGTACCATCATAAGCCACATCATTAGGAGTAGAGTGGCCAGACTAGGGGAGGGGAGGACACCCACCGGACACAGCTAAAGCACATGTCCCAGCCCAGAGCGAACATTGGCAAGCGGGTGTGCCCGGAGGAGGGACCTCCCAGTACGCACGGTGCGGCTTCTAGGCGGTCAGATGTAGGATCTGGGGGAACGTCCGCCTCACGATGGAAGACTCGGAATCGAATACACAAGGGCTCTCTGTGGTCACATGTTTCGGTGCTGTTTGGAGATGGGGTGGCTACTAGCTTTGTCATGTGCGGTGTCAAAATGTAGAATGCAGAGTCACGAACGGAAGTTGCAAGAAGCAGAGTCTGACTTCTTCGAAAGGACCTTCTATGGGTCAGAGTTGTCCGCCCACAACACTGACCAGCAATGGGCCCCATCCCGGGGGTGCAAGACGTCGCCCCTCGGGAAGCAAGTAGAGGCGCTTCTGCACTGGCGGTTGGACAGGGCGGTCCCAGGCATGCTTCCTAGACTGCTTGTCCCCAGACCTGTGATCCGACTCAGCGGTACCCGGCGTCCATCCCCTGTTCTGCCTGCCCGCCCAGGCCTGGATGCACGCTCCAGTCAGGAAACATCCTAGCCCGTCAGAACTCCAGGACTCCAGGAGCCCCTTCCATTCATCCATCTCACAGACCGGAACTAGGGGTCTCCCAGATTTCCTCCCGCCCTCCAGGGCCCAGGCCCACGAGCGCTGATGCCCAGGCCGCTCACTCCGCTTCAGAAGGGTCCACTTTTTATTCCTTAAAAGGTCAGTTTATGGGGAAGCCAGGATGGCTCAGCGGGCTGAGCACTCACCTTGTAGCCCCTGGGGTCTGAGGATCGAATCCCGGCCCCGGCCCGTGTGCACCCATATGCTGAGCTGGGGTATACTTCCCGTGCAGGGGACCCCCAGTTTGGTTCTTGCCCCCCGGTTCAGCCCCTAGCTTGAGGGGGTGAGCTTCCCATGCGGGAGGCCCCCAGCCCAGTTCCCGCCCTGCACGGCCCCCGCCCACCTGTGTGGAATGAAACCATATGGAAAACTGATGACCCATAACTGTGGAGACGGCTCTGGGCCCTCCCCCTTCTCTCTGTCTCTGTGTCAAAAACAATAAAATAAATCTTAAAAAAAAAAAAAGGTCAGTTGATTTTTTCTTATCTGCAAAAAGGCAAGTAAAGGAATGGGCCTTGTTTCCGTTGAATCTAGAGGACATTTGCTCTCACAGTGTCTGAAGTGGGGCGGGGACAGAGCTGTGATTCCTTCTCATCAGCCTGTGATGCGGGTCCCATCGTCCTCACTGGGGCTTCATCCCTTGATCCTCACCCTTGACCTCCCATCGCATGAGGCCTGGCTCCAGGCGTGGTGGCAGGAGTCAGAAATCCTCTCCCTGACAAAGGTCAGGCCCCACACATGCATCATGGAGCTGCCTGGGCATGGTGACTCACGGGGTGACAACCAGCACCCCAGGGTCCCACGGACACTGCTTTGCATTGTGGGGAGGCAGGCCAGTGGCAGGGACCTGGCGGGGGCCAGCCACTCTGGATCCCTGCCACTCTGGACCCCTAATCCAAGCCCCGTGTGTGGGGCATCCTGGGACCCGGGGACCTTGGGGACAGTTAATTCTTCATTGTGGGCAGACGTTCTGGGCATGGCATGGTTAGCAGCATCTCTAAATGGCTGGCCAGCCGTGACAATGAGAAACATCTCCAGCTTTAGCCACATGTGCCCCTGGGGCAGACTCGTACTCCAGTTGGGTCCCACTGGGCTAGAACCAGCAGCATCTCCCCACTGTGCCTTGCCCACGACATATTCCTGTGAGGTCCTGGAGCAGGAACAACCTATTGTTGAGTTTTAAGGTTGGAGCGTGTCATTAATGGGTGGACACAGACCCTGGTTTGACCCTGGGTGGACATGACTGTGCCAGCACCTAGAGGCATTGAGTGTCCCTGATCCAGTCCAACCCTCTCCTTTCATAGAGAAAGAAAGTGTGGCCCAGAGAGGTTAAGCAACCAGCTTGAAGTCACACTGCAGGCTTATCAGCTCACTGCCTACCCAGGCCTGCTTCCACGGCCCCACACCTCGCCTGGATCCCACCAGCCCCCATCAGGGGGCTAAAACCAGGGAGGAAGCAAAACGTCCTCTCTTGACAGGAACCAAAGACACAGACGGAGCCTCCTGTTCACGTTACAATGCTGTTAAAATGTGCAAAGCGACGTGTTGTAAAAACATTGGCGGGGGCCCGAGCGGTGGAATGAACAAATACTGCGAGCCATGCGAGCCGGCTAATAAAAGGAAGAGCCCACAACTGTTTGTTGCTGTTAGAAGGGTCGTTTTTCCTATAAAAAGAGTAATTTTCGTTTACGGGGACCCCGGGCTATTTTCCATCTAATTTGATGTTTTATAATGTCTGCAAAGCCGCGCAGCCTTGGTTGGCTCTGCGGCCATAGACGTTTTATTTTCAAATTTTCGAGGTTATTGGTTCATCAAGAGCACAGGAAAGAATGTGGCTGGCTTTTCATGGGTCCTGGTTAGACAGGGAGCAGCTGACGGTCTGGGGGGGCTGGAAATGAGCTTGCTGCGAGGCCCCCAACCTCTCGGCCTTCCCTCCCCCAGCAGAGTTTAGAATAGCCGGCTGGAAAGGCCGGGGCCCGGGTCACTGTCCTGGGTGAGGCCCCCACGTGACATGGCTGCCCTGCTCAGAGGCACAGTCTCACTGCCAGGCCCCTGTCCTGGGGTCCAGAGCACCCCGATCTTGCCATGCTGCTGACCTGCCTGCACCCCCTGTTAAGTAAGTGCCTTACGTAGGTTTTCTCATTTAGTCGAGACAGCCCATGCGGCGGGGGACATCGCCAGCCCCAGTTTGCAGAGGAGAAAGGGGGTTTGGAGCAGTTGTCCCCAAGCCGGAGGTGGGAGTTTCCCCTGAGCCTGGTCAGCATGGGGGGCTTGTGGGGTTGGGGACGAGAGACGACAGGGAGAGGAGAGACAGAGGCGGGACACACGAGGATGACGCGAAATGGCACAGGGCCACCTGCAGAACACTCACGACCTGGTTTTTACGGACCGCGGAGGTGGAGCCAGGGCCCGGCTCAGGGAGGCTTCCCGTGCACGAAGCCAGTCAGGGCTCCAGCGAGGATGGGGCAGACGCTAGTTCTCTACTGCCCAGGCCTGCGTGGGTGTCGCTCACACCCCAGAGGATGCCACACCAGGGGAGCAAAGGGAGCAATCAGACCCCCAGCTCCTGGGACACCCCCATTTGTCCCAAAGCTCTCTCTCCTTCCAGGGTCACCTCTGTGCCCGAGGACAAACTTGGTGACCACAGAGGGGCTGTTCCAGATTAAAGCAGTTTGGCTTTTCATGTGCCTGTTCTTACGGAAACAATGCCACAAGTTCAAGGGAAACCGAAGTCGCCTGAACCCGTCATCAGACACACATGTGCAAAGATTTAAGCCAAAGTTCTTTTCTAGCTCAGTAGTTACAGCGGACAACTTCCCACAAGCTAGCGCTCCGTGCAGCGTCTAGCGGCAGCGCATTGCATGCCATAAGGACACGCGTCCTAACCATCCCCTACACTTGGACACTTAGGTTGTTTCCGAGATTTCGCGATGATCTAGAATGCTGAATTGAACACCCGCATGCCCTTGTTGGCAAGAGTCTTTGAACAGGGGGCAACACGGCAGGAGGCCGAGGAGAGCAGCACCGTCCAAGAAATTCGAAGCCTTCGCCACCTCCTCCCACCAGGAGCAGGGCCCGAGGCTGCAGCCTGGACCCCTGTCGGCCGCCTACCTGCCAGGTGTGTGGCTGCGGTAAGCCCCCGCTTTCTTACCTCTCGTGACCTGGAGGAGTACGTCACGCTTGCTTCGCTGTTTGTGTGGGGGCTCAACGAGACCGTGAACTCTGCACGTCTTCTTAGCGGAAGTGTAACTTCCAGCCCTGGCCACCGACCAGCAGACCTGGAGGCAGAGGGACAAAGAGGAGAGCAAGACATCACGTGCAATCTCAGGGTGAGAGAAGAAAGACGAAGGGGCAGGCGTGGCCAGAAGGCGAGCGGTGGAGGCAGAGGGGCTGGAGTCGGGCCTTCCCGGTCACAGGCTCTGAGGAAATGCACTGCCTGCTACTACAAACCAAGAGAGGAAAAGGAAGGTTCTGACCAGGAGGGCACAGGGGACACCTGCAAGGTCAGCTGCACACGCCTTCCTCTCAGGTGTCCGGGCGGCCCCCAGACACCTGCACTTTGCCTTCCGCCCTGGCCATTCGGGCTGCAAGCCCACTGAGCTGTGATTGACATCTGCCTGCCCCGCCCATCTGGCCTGGAGGGCCTGGAGCAGCAGTCCCCAACCTTTACGGCACCGAGGACCAGTTTCCGGGAAGACAGATTTTCCATAGACTGGGGCGGGGGGTAGGGAGTGGGGAGATGCGTGTACAAAGTTCACAGTAGGGTGCGGGCTCCCACGAGCTTCTAATGCCCACGCTGATCTGACAGGAGGCGGAGCTCAGGCGACCATGTGAGCGACAAGGAGCGGCATCAGTGCAGGCGAAGCTTCGCTCACTTGCCCGCCGCTCACCTGCTGCTGCGCGGCCGGGTCGAAGCATCAGAACACAGAAAAGAGCAGACGTGGCTCCTACATGGCCAGACCCAGTCCACGCAAGCAGAGGCTCTGGAATCCACCCAGGGGAGCCCCAGCCCCATCTCCAACGCGCTGTGTGACGCTTAGCCAGTTGCTCAGCACCCCTGGGCTGTCAGACTGAGGACGGCCGCCGCGGCCTCTCATGGTGCTTGGAGTGGGGTCAGGCGGGCACCTGGCCCGGGCGCCCGCAGGGAGGGCATGAAAGCATCGCTGGTGTAAAGCAGAAATCCAGTGCCCGGGAGCACAGGTTCTGGACAGGAGTCCTCACAGGGCCAGCAGAAGGGGTCTGTCACCCCGGTCCTGCTGAGGTGGGTGCTGGGAAAATGAACCAGCTCCTCCCCGCGCCCGCCCACCCCAGCCCTGCCAACCTGTCCACTCTCTCCGGCCCTGAGAAGTGGTGTGAGGTCGCCGTCCCCAGCAGTTGACACCCAGACACAGAATGAGGTACCAAGCAGAGCCGCCGACCCCAAATGAGGGCTTTCTTTTATGATCTACTTTTTAAACTCTTTCATATGCCCCCCACGATGCTGTCTGGTTTGGAAAATCGCCTATAATAAACGTACATGCGAACCCTCTTACTGTGAACGTAGAGGGACGTGTGCTTCTTAACGAGTGTAACTTCCTCTTCCCCCTCTCGCCCCCGCAGCTAATACGCGGTCAGCAAATGTTTGACGGGTGTCTGATGAAGACACGTCGGTGAAGCCAGAGCCACTGGCCAGTCTCAGCTCGGTGCCCCCTGCAGTAGACTCTGTGAATGAAAAAGGAAGGTGCGGGCATCTGCTCCCGCCCCCACCACCACGTGGGTCTTGGCCATTTTCAACCCTGGGTAGATCCACCAGCTCTCGCTGTCCCCGGAGGAAGCCACGTGGACACAGAGCCGCCACGCCTCCTTCTCCGCATCCGGAACAAGACTTCCCCATCCTGCCTCCTCTCGGGCGCCTGGCCACCCGTCTCATCAGACGCTACAAACTACCTCCCCGCTCCCAGGACAGGGAGGGGAGGACACTCAATGCGCCCATCACGGGGAAACCGTGGAGAGTGAGAGCTTGGCACACCCCGGAGCACAGTGGAGCCATTAGAAGTGACAGGTTCCAGCATGACCCAGGAGAACCGGGCGTCTGAAAACACAGGGCTAAGGGGGGTGGGGGAGAAGAGGAGGAGGAGGAAGAGAGGAAGGGAGGGAAGGAAAATGAGACATATGATCCAATGTATGTTCCAAAAACTGAAATGCAGCCACACAAACAAGTCACATGTTATGAGGACATCTAAGTAAAGACACACGTGTACACACAGGGGATGGAGATACGGTCTGGGGCTCGGAGGGAACAAACATGTGAAAGAGAAGAAAGTCTTCTGTCCGCAGGATGGGGAGAGGGGTCAGGCCGTGGGGATGTGCTCATCTCAGCGTCTACACCCGAGGGCCAGTGAGAAAGGAAAAACGAGCACCCCATACACGCACACACGCATGCACACGCGTGCATGCACACACATGTACGTGCATACACACACACACGCACGCACAAAGCAAACCCTGCTCTAAACGGGCCCTTTGTCAGCCACCTAAATGAGCGCCGTATCCCCAGCGTCCAGCTTGGGCCGTGCGGTTCCGCCTGCCCGGAATGCTGTTCCCCACGCCTTCAGCTCGGCCTCGTGCGTCAGAGCCCTGCTCCCGGGCCCTGTCCTCACCCCCAGCCCTGGGACAGGTGGCCTCCCCGCTTCCAGGGCCCCTCACGCGGCTCCCCGCCACATGCACGTCTGGCGTCTGAGCGCACTGAATTCGGGGTGCGCTCGCCTAATGGCGTCCTAACTCGCTGCAGACGCACCTCTCCCCAACTCCCCCGGGCTTACCCAGTGCCCAAGGCCCCTCCCAATGTCCCCTTCAGGAACTTCCAATGGCAAGTTCAGCGGCCCCTGTGAGACCCTGGGCTCTGCCCCTCCGTTCTGTCCTCCTCGGTCCCATTCCTGCGCCCCCGCCCCTGATGTCCCCAGCCAGGGCCTGTCACTCCTGCATCCAAATGAGGCCTGGCTCCCTGGGTCCCGTCCTGTCTCTCTGGGCACCGAGCCTGAGGTTGTCTGCACAGCACGGCTTCCCTGTCCCCTGGCCATGTGGACCACACCGGCCCCTCTAATGCAAAGTACTACAAATTACTCGCCCCTGCCCCCACCCCACCCCAAGCCCACTGCTCTGCCCAGCACCACGGCTGATGGGACTGGAAACCAGGCCGTCACCCCTGACTCTCCTCCCGGCCACCACGGCGCCACTGTCTTGGGGTTTGTCTTCAGTGTTTGCGTCTCAGCTCCCCAAAAATGGTGCCGGCTCTGGGGGCAGGGACCCTGAGGTGAGCCCAGGCCGAAGACACCGGCAGGAGCGACAGTGAGAGGGACAAGAGGAGAGCCTTCATCACGTCTGCTCAGGGGTCCCCGCAGGAAACACACTCAGGCCCCGCCACTGAGAGGACCCCCACGCAAAGACCTCTGAACAGGTGTGGGTCAGGTTCAGGGTGACCCACAAGGGACAGGAGCATCCTGGGGGCTAACGGGGGTGGGGGGCACAGGAGTGGTCACAGGTCACCACACAGAAGCTTGGCAGCTGGGGGACAACAGACAGGACCTGGGGGGGCTCCAGCCGGCCCCCAGGAACATGCATTTTATTATTACGCAGGCGCGGGGAGCCCAACAGACCAGGAGCGAACTGCCCACGGAGGAGACTCTTGTCACGCTCACGGATCCTGAACGGAGGGGACACGCCCTGTTACGTCACGGTGGCCCCACGGGGAAGGGCCGGGGTTGGTCAGGGAGGGAAACCCGCCACAGGGGCCTTGACTGAGGTTTGCACGGGAAGGAGCGGAGGCTCAGGACGCACTGCTTTGAGAAGGAAGCAGGTTTTGGGGCGGGAGCGGTCCCCAGGTGTCTGGGGCCTGTGGCCCTGGGTGACTAAGGCAGGTGGACCGTCACCTCGGTGGAGGGAAGAGGTGGGCGGAGGGCGGGGGCTCCAGTGGGATGGAGTTTGGAGACTGACTGCGTAAGGGAGTGCTGTTTCCTCTGTCCCAGACGGGCTCACCTGGGAGCGGACAGTCCCACCAGGGTCAGCAAGACCACCCCCAAGGTCAGACATCACAATAGAGACAGCAACAGATGGGTTTACGCAGAAAGGAGCTGGGGAGGCTAGATGTCCCCCTGGGACGCAAAGGACAAGGTGGCCAGTGACACAGCCTCCCTGTCACAAAGCATGTGTGTGGCTGGGGGGAGGGGGTAGACCATACTCAGCAGCCATGAAACTCCGCCTATGGCCCCTCCCTCGTGGGCAAGTCTGCTGGGCACGTGCCATTGACTGAGGGAAGCAGTCGGTCCAAGGAGGGGTGCTACAGGCCGTGCCCCCTGGGCTGGGTGTCCTTTCCAGGGAGTGCTGGCCAAACAAGCCGCGGAGACGAGCGCAGTGCGTTTGCCGGGTTGTGACATTTCTGGGGAGGCGGGCGGCTGGCATGGACTAGGACGCCCAGGGGACGTCGCTGCTGGGAGGAGTTCCAGCCCCTCCACGGGCCTGTCTGCAAAGCCATGCGCTCACAGGCGGAAAACACTTCCCACGGGGGCGGCTGCGGAGGAAGCGCGCGGGGAGCCTTGGCCACCAGCTTGTGTACGTGAGGAAGTGGGGTAGCATCACCTCCCCTACCTGCCCGGTTCTGGGGCCGCTCAGAGAAGACAAGGCGGCAGGAAGTGCTCAGGAGAACAAAGGACAGACGAGGCCCATGGTGGGGCAGTAAGTGGTCTGGCGTCTGGACAGGGGAATGGGTCCGGGGTCAAGTCCAAGGGCACCAGGGCTCTGGGGAGGGGGCAGGGGCTGACCTGGCAGGGGCTCGCCAGCCTCCTGGCTCGAGCCATGCCGCAGGATGGAGGAGGCTGCCAGGGCCCGCTTCCCATCTGTGCGCGGCCTTGACTCCAGGCCCACACTCCACACCCAGTGTTCTGGAAAAGGGAGAAACAGCCCTCTGGGGGCCAAAGAACACAATACCCTTGGATGCCCCTGGCTGTGTGAGATCGTCTGAAAGGGCTTTATCGCCGCACACAGCGGCTGCCAAAGTCAGACCAAAGCCCTTCCCAGGAAATTCTTGGCTCTGCCTGTGAGCAGCCTGTCTCGTGGAATTAATTTTAGCTTCTATGATGCCAGAGCCGTGCAAACAGACATATAAAACGGCCCCCCAAGCCTTCGCCTGGCGATGAGGGCTGAGCCGCGCGGAATTTATGGACCCGGGGAGCCGGACCCTCTGCAGGAAGGTTAAAAGCCGTCCCGAGTGGGAGCTGGGACCTCGAGACGCTCCTGGTGCCATGGGGCCTCCCGGGGGGAGCCGGTGCCCACTTCCCAGGCCCGATCCGCCTTTCCGCCTGGAGTGCGGATTTCCAGACTCAGACTCTGGCCTTAGAGCGCTGGTCTAGGAGGGCTGGGCGACCCCGGCAGAGCCGGCCCCTCAGCCCCGTCAAGCCCGCTGGGGAGGTTGTTTGTGTGATGGAGTCACCGGGCCAAAACCGGAGGCTGGGAAGAAGTTTAGGGATCACCTCATTCAAGCTGACAATCTCAGCGCCTCTAAATGTCTCGGCCAAGGTCGCACAAGGCAATGGAAGGACCCGGACGTGCATGGTGGAGGCGACCAGCTCAAGGATTCAGGGTCAGAGAGTCCTGGGGTAGAAGCACCACGACTCCACCAACTCCTTGTTTCTGACCTCACACGAGTTGTTTCCACCCTGTGCTTGGGCTTCCTGGTTTGTAAAACAAATGACAGCAGCCCCCGGACCGGGGCAATTCCGGGAAGACTGGCCGAGATGGTGTGTGTTGGGCATTGCCTCCCTGCCTGGCACATGGCGAGTGCCTAAGGGGTGGCAGCGGTCGCCACAATGACGTCTCAGTCCGGGTTTCCCCCACGCACCGCCAAAGACTCAGGCAGGCAGCGTGCTGGGCAGGTGAGCCCAGGAAGCAGAATGAGGGGACAAGGGGAGGGAAATGGCAAAGGAGAAAAACGCTCACAGAAGGTGCATTCCCTGCGGCGAGCCACCAACGCTGGACCATTCTGCGGCGGGCGTGGTGGAGACGTTATATAAACTCCCTCCCGGGGTGTGCGAGGAGCCGGGATGAAGGGAGAGCTACAGCTGGGAAACTTCAGCGTGCTCTTGCGATCCATCATCCAGGGGCCAATGGTGACAACAGAAGCCACTGCCAGTGGTTAAGCAGGAAGAGGGGGAATGCGGGAGTTTGGGGCTTGTCTTCGGGAAGCTGACAGAGCAAAGCCCAGCGAGGTTCCTTCTGGAGTTCTGAGAGCCCTGAGATCAGGAGGAGGATTCTTACGGAGTAAGTGACATTCAAGGTGAGCAGAGCTGCAGGCAAAGCCCCTCCGTGGTGCCCACAGGGGCCCCCCAGGGAGACCCCCCTCCCGCCTCCTCCCAGCCTCTGGTGAGGCCTCTCTTGGGACCCGGGGGGCTAGGGCCTCTGAGACATGAAGTGTGCAGGCTTTGTGAGCTTGTGTGGCAAGGACAAGCCAGGATGGTGATGCTGGACCTGTGAAAGAAGCCACAGCATCAGCACCACCATCAATGTTCAGCGTCCCCCTACATCCGCAAGTGTCATGAGATGCCGATGAAATTGGACCAAGATTCAAGATCCCACCAAAGAAAAGCAGGGGTCATCGCAGACCATAGTATTTGTACATGTGGTTCCTACCAATTATGGGAAGGGGGAGCCCTGAAGTCCAAGTTCCGGGACCCCAGCTTAGGGCCAACCTTGCAAACAGACCTTTCCAAGGGGAGCGGCAGCCTCAAGCCAGACAGGTTAACTCTGTTCTGCACAAAGGGGACTTGAACTTGCCAGATATCAAAACTTATTCTAACACGAAATTAAAGTATATCTCCATAAATGAATGAAAACGGTGAACTGTTGGCCCAGGAACAAGCGATATGTTAACAAAGAGAATGGAGACAATGCTGGGTGTAGACGCCTCACCCCCATATATAGTACAGATATAGTATATAGTATAGTATATATGTATAGTATAGCATTACAAATCAATGGAGAAACAGAGCATCCTTTAAGGAATGGTTTAATAATCAGGCAGTCACAGGAAAGTAAATGAAATTACTCCCTTTCTTATTCCATCCATAAAAATGCATTATTCCTGGGGGGGAACTATAATATAAAAAATAAACAAATATTTTTAAAGAAAATATCACAAATTTAGTGTTGGTAAAGATATCTTAAAATATGAGTGGAGAGAGAGAGAGAGAGGAGCTTTATGGTTGGATTTGGCAATGATTTTTTGAATATGGCACCAAAAAGTGTAAGCTACCAGAGAAAAAATAGGTAAGTTGGACCTCCTCAAAATAAAGAAACTGTTCTACATCAAAGATACTATCAACAGAATGAAAAGGAAACCCACAGAATGAGAAAAAATATTTGTAAATCACGTATCTGATAAGGGATTGATATACAGAACATACAAAGAATGCCGACAACTCAACAACAAATAAGCAAAAATAGGCAAACGACTTGACTAGACTTTTCTCCAAAGAAGATATACATATAGCCAATGAACACATGAAAAAATGTTCAGTATCACTAATCAAAACCACAATGACATAAACCACTTCATATGCATTAAGATGGCAACAACCACAACAGAAACGGAAGAAAAAGGGAATTAGCAAGTGTTGACAAAAACATGGAGGAGCTAGAACCCTGTGTACCTGCTGGTGGAAATGAGAGATGGTACAACCACTTTGGAAAACAACAGAGCAATTGCCTCCAAAAATTAAACATATGATCCGGAAATAGTGTTCTCGGCATAGACCCATGAGTAGTAAAAGTGGGGACTTGAACAGATATTTGCACACCCCCCTTTATAGCTGCACTATTTACTGTTGAAGGTATGGAAGTGACTCAGCTATGTCCCTGACAGATGAATGCATAAGCAAAACATCACTATCACATACGTGCGTGTGTGTATATATATTTGTGATTCTATATATAAATATGTATTATTCCTTTTTCAGGCTGAATCATTATATATGTCACAAATTTAGTGTAGGAAAGGATATAATGTAGTAGAGGTAAGGATACATAATGATTCTGTCTTAAAAAGGAAGATTTCGATACCTGCTACCACATGGATGAACCTGGAAGGACATTGCAGTCAGTGAAAGAAGCCAGGCACAAAAGAACACATACTGCATCCTTCCACCTATATGGGGTACCTAGAGGAGCCATATTCATAGAGAGGTGGGATGGTGGGTGCTAGGGAGTGGGAGAAAGGGAGGGTGGAAAGCTAGAGTTTCAGTTTAGGAAGATGAACAAGTTCTGGGGATGGGTGATGATGGTAGCTGCACAACAATGTGAATGCACTTAATGCCACAGAATTGTGGACTTTAAATGCTTACATTTTACATTTGCATATTTTACCTTGTTTTAAACACACACACAAATCACAAACATCTGAGTAACAAGTAGCAACCTTTAGAACAGACAACAGATTAAAATGCTTTTAAACCAGTAAGAAAAAGACAAACAATGCAATAGAAAATCAATGGACAAACTAGACAGGGGAGTAATTCACAGAACAGAATATCCAAATGGTCTACCAGCACCTAAGTTGTTTGATCTCTCTGGGGACCATAAAAGTGCATGCTCAAACAATTATGACATCATAGTACTGTTTCTGGACAAGAAACTTTCAAGGGCAGATGGGAACGTCCAGGCAATGTTGGGACAGTACTTAGAGAGATGTATTGTATTTAGCACAAAATGTCTATATTTAAAACAAGTCAGGTCTCAAACCAGTGACCTCAACTTCCACCTTAAGAAGCTAGGAAAAAAAGAGAATAAATAAAATCAAAGGAAATAGAAGAAGGGAAACAATAATAGTGAAATCAATGAAGTAAGAATAGAAAACCAAAAGCAAAAAAAAAAAAAAAAAAAAAGATGAAACCCAAAGCTGGTTCTTTGAGAAGATCAATGTTAAAAAATGATAAATCCCTAACCAGGCTAATCAGGACATAACACAATAAACACATAAATTACCAACATTGAGAATGAGAGAGATGACATTACTACAGATTCTACAGATCTTAAAAAAGATAATTAGAGAATAGCATAAAACCTTTATGCCAGTTCAACAACTTAGAAGAAACAAACAGTCTTTGGAACAGATCCTAAATCTACTAAAGAATTTGATTTTGTAGCTAAAAAATCTTCCCACGAAGAAAACTCCATGCCCCAAAGCCTTCACTGGGAAGTTCTAGCAAACATATAAGAAATAATATCAATTCTATACAAACTCTTCCAGAAAATTGAACAGGACGGAACATCCCCTAGCCCACTCTATGCACTCCCATGATACCAAAACTAGACAAAAGCATTGCAAGAAAAGGAAAACAAAATACTAATATTTCCTCCTAAGCATAGATGCAAAAAAAACTTATTAGAATTTTAGAATCTGATACTAGATAAAAATGATAATACGTCATGACTAAGTAGGGTTTATCTCAGGAATACAAGATTGGTTTAATTTTTTATTTTAAAAAATCAATCTAATTCACATAATTAACAGAATAAATAAGAAGAAACATATGTTGTCATAAATACAAAATACACATTTTATAAAATCCACCATACATTTCTTTTTAAAAATCTTAGAAAATTCAGAATATGACAACTTTTTCACCCTCATAATGAGCATGCATAAAAAAATCTATAACTAATATTATAATTAATAGTGAAAGATTCAATGCTTTCCTCCTAATATCAAGAACAAGACAAGGATATCTGGTTTCAACCCTTCTATTCAGTATTTTACTAGAGATTGTAACCAATGCAATTAGGCAAGTAAAGGAAATAAGAGGTATGAAGATGGGAAAGGAAGATGTAAAATTGTCTTGACTCTCAGATCACATGATTCTCCATGCAGAAAATCTAATGAAAGAAAAAAAGTTAATCTACTGGAACTAATAAGTGAGTTTTCAGGATATAAGATCAATACACAAAATTCCATTGTACCTCTAAATAGTATAAACAATCAGAAAATAAAATAAAAACATTATTTGCAATAGCATCAAAAACCATAAATTGACATAGGGGATGGTCTGCCAAAAGTGCAAAATTACATATTGAAAACTACAGACCTTGCTGAGAGAAATTGAAGAAAATCGAAATCAATGGAGAGAGAAACTATGCTCATGGATCAGAAGACTCTATATAGTTTCATATCAATTCTTCCTAAATTGATGTATAGATTCAACCCTTTCCCATCTTATTCTCAGTGGGCTCATTTGTAGAAATTGACAGACTGATCCTAAAATTCATTTAGCAATACAAAAGATCTAAAATAGCCAAAACAAATTTAATAAAGAGGAATAAAGCTGGAGGAATTAAACTACTTGGCTCCAATATATTGTAATTCTACACTAATCATGACAGGCATAATTGGTAAAGATAGACAAATAAACCAATAGAACAGAATACAGAGTCTGTAAATAGAAGTATGCATATATGGTCAGTTGGTTTTCAGCAACGGTACAAAGGCAATTCAGTGAATTAAAGGTAGTCTTTTCAACAGTGAGTCCTGGAACAATTGAATATCCTATGCAATAAAATGAACTTTGATCTCTGCCTTGTACCGCATACAATAATTAACTGAAGAGGTCATAGACTTGAATGTAATACCTGAAGCCATAAAGCATCTAAAAGAAAATGCTAGAGAAAATCTGGGTGACCTTGGGTTAGGCACGGTTTTAGATGTGACATGAAACACATGACCCACCAAAGAGAAAAATTGATAAATTGGACACATCATCAAAATTTAAAACGTATGTTCTTCAAGTGACATGAGAACACAAAGACAAACCACAGAGTGGTGGAACATCTTGGCAAAGTATGTATCTGATAAAGTGCTTACATCCAGAACATATTCCAAAATAAGAAAAAGCAGCCCGCTTTTTTTGTGTTTTTTTTAATAGGGATCATATTTGGATGGTAAATAAACACGTGAAAAGATGTTCAACATTATTAGTCATGAAATGTAAATCAAAACACAATGAAACACACTATGTGTCTATCAAAGTGTCTCAAATTTAAAAGACGAACAATTCCAACTTCTAATTAGGAGATGGAGCAAGTGGAACACCCACCCACACACTACTGGTGGGCATGCAACGTACGGGAATTATTCTGGAAATCGATTTAGCAGTATTTTTTTAAGTTAAACATAAATCTACCATATGATCCGGTCTTATTTACACATGATGAATGAAAATCGACACTGTGTGAAGACAGCTTGATTTTTAATAATAGTCTAAAGATTGGAACCACCCAAATGTCCATCAAGAGATGAACACATACATAAATCATGGCGTAGCCACACAATGGAATACACTCAGCCATCTGAGGGAATGCACTGCTGGTCAGCACTCCACGTAGATGAATCCCAGTGTAAGTTTGCTGAGTGACAGGAGCCAGACGTGCAAGGATGCCTCCTGTATGGTTTCATGTACATAAGACCCCAGAAAATGCGACGTAATCTGTAGTAACAGGAAGTAGATGAGTGGTTGCTCGCAATCACTGGACGGGGGGCAAACAAGAAGAGCCAGGAACTGCAAAGGGGCACAAGGACACTTGGGGACTAGGGATCGCGCAGACTAGATGGTGGTGATCGATGGCTTCAGGAGTGTGCACGTCTGTCAAAACGTATCAGCTTATGCATCTGCTTTACAGCATGTCACTTCTACTCCATAAAGCCGTTGAAAAACAATCTCCTTTCCAGATCCTACCCTGTTGTCACCACCTGAGCCATTTGGTAGCCATTGGCTTGTGTGCTTTTTTCCTTTCCTGTCATTGGAATGTCAGCTGACAGAGGGCAGGGACTTGGTCCATTTTGGCGGATGACAAGATAAGGAAAAGTTTGTCCTCAGGGACCCGGGTTCCTCTCAGAAACACAGCCAGTCTTTCCGGGGGAGGGTTGGGTGAGCCTGTTGGAGTGAGGGGGCCCTGCAGAGAGCTGGCCTCTGGGCCTTGGACGCTGCAGGGGCCGAGGTGGGGGCTGGGGGCGCACCCAGCGGGCGGGATGGGCCGCCTAATTCCACTGCATCACCCTCTCCCTGTCCCCACCAATTTTCTAGCGGTGCTGCAAAGCTGCTTGGAGCCTGTGGGTTTATTTTTCCTCCTGGGGACTTCGGGAAGACACGGAGCCATATGCACCAGGGTGACACATGGGACTGAGAGAGAATGAGGAGGCAGATGGAGCCAGGAGAGTGTAGAACCAGGACCCACAGACCCTCTGGGGAGACTGGAGGTTTTTCAAGCTGTGGAGTGGGGTGAGGCAGCCCTCCTAGGTCTCAGGTACTGGGGAGACACTCAGGGGTCCCCACATTACAGGGGGGAAGGGAGCCAGGGGCTGGAAGATATGGCGAGGCCTCAAGGCTACAACACGAGCCGAGGTTCTGGCTCTTTCTGCCCACCTCCTGCTTTCTCTCGCAAGCTCTGTGCCAGGAGAGAAATCATTTATTCTTCTCTTCCCGGGGAAGCGTAAACATGGGAGAGAAAAAGAACGGAAGAATAGCCAGCCCCGCCCCCTTCCCAATTAGCCCAGAGAAGCTGGCTTTCCCAGGGGCTGGGTGAGCCCTCCCGGCTGGTCTGGCCTCCTGGAATCCTGGGGTGAATGGCTCCAGATTTGGGGGGCGGGCCCCCTGGGTGGTGGCTAACGGAGAACCCGCCAAATCGCAGGGCTTTCACACGAGGGGCTTTGTTGGCTGTTTCAGTGCAAATTAGCAATTAGCAGGGGCTGGCGCCGGGCCACCTCCCTTGCAAGGCTAACGGGCAGCACGTGTCGTTTTGTTCTTGGCTGGGGACCCACACAGGCTGGGTGGCAGAACGCAGGCGGCGTGGAGACTCAGACAAGAGGCAGCGTGGGCCTCCGCCTAGCAGACAGCTCCTGCTCCGGTGGCACCATGCCCAGGGACCCCCCAGCATGCTACTTCACAGGGGGTGGGGGGCAGGGGAAGGCTGACACGCAGTGGAGCCGGATGGGTACCCCCCAGAACCAGAGGTTCTCAAACTTGAGTGAGCAGGCCGCTGCCCTGGAGGCTTGTGGAAACAGAGTGCTGGGCCCACCCCGGAGCTCCTGAAGCGTTTGCATTTCTCACGAGGTCATAGCGCTGGGGGCCCCAGGAGCACACTTTGAGAACCGCTTCGCTGAAACGTTTCTTGTAAGATAACGAAAGAGAACATTGTCTTCTCTTATTCATACTCAAAATACGGGCAGGGTATAAGCAAAGAGCGTTTTGCCCCAGGAACAAACGACAAGCACAGGCAGGGAAATGCGGGGAAGGAGAAACATCTGGTCACCTTCTCCTCCTTCCACAAGGAGGGCTCTAAACTGTGACCCTTCCATGAGCCAAGCCCCAGGCCCAGCCTTCCAAAGCGGGTCCAGATCCGCGGGCCACCTGCCTGCAGCCAGAGATACAAAATCAGCTTGTTGAGACTGAACCAGAACCTACTGCAGCGTCCCCGGGTTCAAGTAACGAAAAGCATGTGGGTGCCCAGCCGATGGTCCAAGCCATGACGGGGCGTGAGTGAACGCCGTGCTTTGTTGCTTTGTCTTGCTCATTAATTCGATCCAGACACTGGGGTTTTGAGGAATTATAATGTCCTCCATGCTCCGAGAGGCAGCACAGAGGTTGGAAGAAGGGCTGTGAGAATGAGAAGTCGCTTACTCCTGGAACCCGGTCCTAGAAAAGTCATCCAAAGCCGGGCTGTGTGGCCAGGGTAGACCCGGGCCTGCCTCCGAGCAAGGCTGTGCCCGGGGAGGTGGGTCGTGCCGCTGACTCCCAGGACTGTGGGGAGGCTGGGGCAGATGCCATCACACGTGGAGGTGCCCGGCGAACCCCAGGGGCACGGGAGGTGTTCAAAAGTGGTCCGCAGCGTGTGAGGTAATCATAGGGAGTGTGGTAGAACCGCAAAACGCCCACCTTCCAAACGATGATTAGAAGCAAACGATGATGTCAAATGTTGTAAGCGTGTCTGCGTGCCGAAGTCACAGTGATTTTAGGGCATTTAGTGTTCGTTATAGCCCCTTTCGACCCATTGAGACATGCGAGAACGTCTGATAATAACACTAATACTAACAATAATGGTACCCCACGCTGATGGAGTACTTACCAATAATAGTAGTAGCAACAATCCTATTATTATATAGACAGTAGTATTAATATTATATTATTCATATCATTACAATACTAAGTCTAATATATTATGATAATATAATAATATGTCATTAGTACTGTAATAATATTAATAACAATATTATTATTATGGTATAATGTTATAATTAGCATTATATTAATAATAATATATTATTATATGATACTATAATTAGTATAATGATATTAATATGTTCTTATTAGTGTTATATAATTATTATAATTGTTATGTGATATATAGCCACATTATACATAATTATTACATATCGTATATACTGATTACATGTCATCACATATTATACATAATTGTATAGTGTCTATGTAATTATGTATAATCAGTATTAGCTCTGCTAGCTGCACACCCACACGGTGCCGCACCTAGTGTGCACCAGACGCTCTCCTAAGCGTAGGGCTGCACTCCCCACCTCCCTTAACCCTCACAGAGGAAAGAAGAGGAAATGTGAGGAGTAGGTCATATTTTCGCCCCTGTATTTAACATAAGGACGTTCAGGCAGGGAGCTTAAACGCCTTGCTGAGGTTACACCGGTGAAGGTGGGATTTGAACCCAGGCAGTTTTTGTCTGTAGTCCACCCGTGAACCTCCGTGGTCTGGGCCCCCGTGTCAGGCCTGCAGGCCCATGACTGCCCCCTGCTGAGCGTCCACGAACACGCCTTCTTCATCTGCCAAGTACCACACGCAAACACGCTTGCACGAATGTAGCGGTGAGGCTTTCACGACTGAAATCCACTCCATTGCTGATGGAAAGGATCCGATGTCATTGTATAGTTTTTACAATTAAAAACATGATCAACTTAGGGTAGGAGTCAGACAATATGCCCGTTGAGTTGAACATTTCCGGTCACCATTCTCCTTCAGCATCGCCGTTCTCCCCAGAGCTCACTGACTCTGCACTGTGCACCCATAGACAGGACTTGAGTAGATGGGACGCTGGCTCTTCTTCTGAAAGAGAGATGGGAGGACTGGTAGGAAATACGTACCGAGTGGGGAAATCAGTGAGTCTTCACCCAACATGGACCTTGGCATACGCTGAGCTGGGTTCAAGTCCTGGCTGTGCCATCAACAGACCTGTGCCAATAAGCAAGTCGCTTCAAGTCCCTCTCGTAGGTTGCTGGGGCTGCCGTCGGACGGGGCGGCTTAAACGGCTGGTCGGCAACGGTGGAAAACATGAACCAGCGTGTGCTGAGTACCTTCAGTTTGCGGTTTTCTAAATTGTAGATGACATAGTTTCATCTCCACGAACATGAGTGGATGAGTGTGTGCGTGTGCATGTGTGAGAGAGAGAGACAAAGAGACCTTTCCAGCAAACTCCAGCCCTGCCCCTCGCCTGCTGGGTGACCCTAGGAAGTTCCTCACATTTTTGGAACTCCGTTTTCGCATCGGGGAAAGGAGAAGCTTGGGCCGTCCCATGTTTTCAAAACCAGAAGCATCTTAGAAATTTCTGGACGTGCTTGGCCAAATTTAAAATCCTGGGGTCCATCAAAAGAGAATTCTATTCCAGAAATCGATTCCAGGGAGCATCACTGTCGCCGTTAATCTTCACGGAGCCCTTCTGAGTGCAGGACATACCCCTAAGGGCGGGGGCGGGCAGGTGCTATCGCTGTGTATGCCCCCGGGGTGACTTCATGCCCAGTTACTATTCCCTTAACAGTGACCTCGTCCAACCTGTTGGTTGATAGAACAACCAAGTACCAAGTATTTAATCCAGCATCACAACAAGTGTTTAATCAATCCAGTGTCAGTCGGGGTGGGGGCAAAAGCTAGTCCTTGAGTTCAAATCCCACAAACTCTCTGAACTCACAGCCCGTCTGTCAACCATGGATCTAACACCTCACCCAGCTAGTGAGGACGGGGGGAAATACCCCCACACGTCTGTGGTCCTCAGTACAATGCAGATTTCTCTTTCCTAAGATAGTCGAGGCTTAGGGGCTTCACCGTGCCCTGCAGAACCAAGGTGAGGACTGGGGGCGCTAAGAATTACTGTACCTGGCTAGAGACCAAAGCTTAGTGGGGTCCTAGGAGGGCACTGGGGCTGTGAACATCTACAATCTGTAGGAATGTCGAGTTGCTCTTCAAAGTAACTAAAATGCTCCCAGGGGCCTCCCCAACCTGAATATTTTTCTAGAATCTCTCACTGGGAACTATTTTAGAGCCAGATAAATGTTTTCAAAATACATGATCATTGGTGATTCGTCCATTTGTTCAGGAAACATTCATGGGAGCCAAGTCCTGCATCTCCTTGTCGGAGATACTAGGCAGTGCGACTGGAAACAGCGACATGTTCTTGTGATTTTATTATGATTTTTGAGGTTGGTATCTCTGCTCCACGGCCTTCAGTAGCCTGGCTTGATTATTTCTGAAGTCAAAAGTTATTTGGAGCTACCGGTAAGTATAGCAACTGATTAAATGGAGTAAGAGTAACCATATCCGAAGGTCCTGCTTTCTCATAAAGCGATTTCCCATGAAATCATACTTTATCACAGCAACACCCCTATGGAAAAAGCAACGATGGTTCCTATTGTATGGATTTGATAAGTGAGGCTTGGAAGGGCCAGGGTCTTATGTATCTGAGGTTCCATGGCTAATAAAGAGCTGAGATGTCATTTAAGTCCAGGCCCCCGATGCAAGTCTGTAGGAGTGACACAAGGTCACCGGGCCCTTTATCTCATCATTACAGAAGATTTCATTACCAGCCCCTTCCCTGTATCCATACCCTTTGCGACATGATTTCTCTTCCTTTCTTCTGGAAGAAAGAAGCATCTCCCCCACCCTCTGACACTGAGGCTGGCTGTGGTCAGCGGCATGCTAGCAGCTGGGACGTGCCCAGGGACTCAGGTGTGTTTGCGCGATCGAGGACAGCGCACGTGGGTGAGCGCGCTGAACCCCGGAGCAGGGGGACAGACACGTGAAGAAGAGTCCGGTTGCCGCAGGAGCTAAAGCCAATGGGCCAGCTGCCACAGGGCCATGCCCCGCTGACCCGTGAGCTAATGAGCGCTGACCTATGGTGCCGCGCAGCTCCTGGGCTGGCCCGCGGTGCAGCATCCTGCTGGGCGGCTTACCCGCCCTCTCATCCTGGGATTAGGCCACAGTGGCAGCTACGGGGTGAGGCGCCTCCTCCCCACGCGAGGTTAGGTACCTAACGGCCTACCCAGGGCCTACGACACGGGATGAATGCGGCATGTCTTGGAGAGCGATGTTCCTGGGGAAGACATTATTTCTATGCTAAGAAAACACACACTGCAAGATGCAAGGTCTGCCTGAATTAAAAGCGAATATTAGACTTAAATTTAACATTTTCCTTACAGGAAGGGGCCGCTATGAACTTCCTTCCCAGAACCCCCAAGGTGACCTGTCTCTGACAGGCGCACTTCTGTGGGTAAATGAACCACTGGTCTGATGGGAACTTGGACCAAGAAGCGCTGAGAAGGTTCTAGAGTTTCCCAGTTATATGGCCTTAGAGACTCCAGGAGCCTTTATTTTTCTCTCTGTCACCCCAGGAGTGTGAGGAAAATCAGATAACATAAGGAAATTTATGCTACAAGCAGAAACTATGGACGATTCCATGGCCGAAGAAGTCAGTAACAACAAGAAGTTTCTGTTACCACAAACACGCCTTGCCCCCTTCCTCTAGAAACGGCGCTGCTAAGAAACGATAGCAGTAAGTTCTGTCTCTGGAATTCAAGGGAAGCACACACGGCACAGGAGGCAGCCCTGAAATCACGATGCGTTCCTGCCAAGACCCTAATGAGAGGCTGTAACACTGGCGCTACTATTATCGATCCTCCAGGAGTGCGTACGGAGGCCCACGGGGCTGGGGGCACCACTGTCCAGAGACTTCGGGCTGGCATGGCCTCTTCCCCGCTCATAAACGAAGCCTTGAAATATTGTGCTTTTTTATGTGTGCCGTGGGCTTTCTTAAAAGTAATTTGCCCTGGGCTAGGTTTTCCTGTCTATGCTTGAATGCTCTCGCCCCACGTAGGAGAGAACAGTCCATGAAGAATTTGCTGGCAGTAGATCACAAGGGGGGTTCAGGGGTCTCTAGATCTGTGGGACCTCTACGCCCTCTAGGGTTAGAAGACAGAGAACCCAGCTGCCCACATGAGAACCCCAGGTTCACCCTCAGCTCCCACCCGTCTGCCCCACTTCCCTCAGCTGCTCACCAAGCCCTCCTGGTTGTTCCTCTGAGCTCTCCCCGACATGAGCCCCTCCTCCCAGCCTTGCAATCCCCCCACGCCAAGTCCAGTCCCATTACCTGTGGCCTTGACAATCTGCATCGGCCTAGTTGATGCAGGACCCGCCGATGCAGCCCCGCTTGCAACAGAGCATGCTTTCTGAACCCGTGATCTGACGGTGTCTTCAGGGGGTTCCCGTTGCCAGTGGGTAGTAGAGGCGCGACTGCCTTCGTTTAGAATGCAAGGACCTTCACAGCCCGGCGCCAGCTATCCTGTGCAGCCTCATCCTCGCCCCTCTCCCTGGCAGGAGACCCCCTCAGCCGTGCCAATTGGGCCACAATCCCCACCTTGCAACGCCTTCCCCTGCCTGTCAGGCAGGCGATCTTGCCCCCTTTCTCTGCCTGTGAGACTTCCATTTGGCAAATCAATCCTAAGTCAACTATTCACCGGCAAGCGCTCACCAAGGCCCTGGGGACAAGGCCAGCTTCACAGTCATGGGAACTGTTGCACACTCAGGGCTTCACACTCAAAAGAGCCCCATGTTTGGTTTAATGCTCGGCCCTCACCATCTTGAAATGCTTCATGATGTGGTTTTAAACTCGGGTTTTGTAAGTAAAGTAGTCCAGTGGGGCAATAGAGCGTGCCCGTGGGTGGAGAACATACATATGTACAACACGCGTGTCTGCTGTTCCTTGCCATGCTATTTGCATACGTGCTCATGAGGCCCCCGTGAGCACAGAATTCCTATGGAACCAGGTTGCAGAGACCTCAGTAAGCCTCGTAGCAAGTTCAAGGTAAGCCTGTTATGTCTGTGACTGAGTGGCCGGGGCTCTGAAAGCTCCCAGGGGTCACACTTTTTATTACAACTAGAACTTGTGTCTAAAGCAGAAAGAAGGCAATGCCGTTCTAAGAAACACTAATGACAAGGATCCCTACCATATCCTTTCTCCCCTGTATGAGCCAACCACTTATGCTAAAAATGATGACATAGAAGCAAAAGGAAAAATGGGGTGGCCCTATCTTTACCGTTCCGTCCTTCCTTCCTCCTCAGTGAGCTGAAGACTGAGTGCATTGGTAGAACTGTGTGTATCAAGAAGTGAAATGAAAACAGTTGAGTTAAGGATTTCTGGTCACGCTAGTGGACGAGGTAAACGCCGTGCTCACCTCTTCTCAGGACCACATCGATTCCAACTAAACTACAGAACAGCCACCGCTGAGAACCACCCGGAGTCCAGCTGAACCGAAGCCCACAACTACGGGCACACAGAAGCAGCCCCCTAGAGACTGGTAGGAGGGACCGAGTCCCAGAATGAGCTGGAGGAGTGAGGGGTCCCAGCCCCACAGTGGGCTCCCCAGCCCAGAGTTCCACTTCCAGGGGGAGAAGCCCCCACAACGTCTGGCCGTGAGAATGAAAAGCAGCAGAGACCGCGGCCCAGTGAGCCGGGCGATGACTGCAGAGGCAGGCGCGCCTCCTGAACGGCCCGCACACAGCCTGGCAGACGGGCTCACCCGGAGCCCCGGCGCTGGGGCAGCCGCTCAAACGGCACCAGCCACAGGTGCGGAGGAGCCGATTGCCTGGCTTGAGGGCCAGGACTGTTTCCTGCAGGAAGCCACGGTTTCTTCTCTGAGCCCGCCCCTCCCTGCGTGCTGGTGCAGGCAGATGTCACATCGGAGTCTCCATAAACTGGCTACCACCTTCTGTCACCCCGCCCTAGTGACTCTCTGAGACCCCACCCCACTTCCAGGCACCCCCAGCCACTTCTAGTGACCGTCCCCTACAAACACGCTGTCGTAGCTCATGCGGCAGACGCTCCTGAAATCTCTCAGAGGTTCACACATCCCAAACACGCAGCCTCGGGCTTCGCCATGCCCCGTAGCTCTGGTTGAGCAGCCCCCAGCCCGGCTTTAGCGGCAGCTGGCCTGGGTGCACGGTTTGGCCTCTTGAGGCATCTCCAAGCCCAGTATAGGTGGCACCCATCTGCAGATGGCTTTGTGGCTCATACCAGGTGGCCTCAGGGAGGGCAGAGGGAGTGGCTAAACTTGGCCTACGGAAGGTCCCCCCTCCCAGGAAGCCCCAAGGCTAGCGTGCCTGGTGGCCAGCTTTGGACCAAGCTGGTTGCATCACCAGGCTGCCTCCAAGGATGACACACCCAAAGGGTGATGGTCGCTAGGAAGTTGGGAGGCAGGGTGAAAAGGGGAGGGGGTTAAGGAATACCAATGCGTAGTTATAAAATAATCATGAAGATGTAAAGTAAAGCATGGAGCATAGAGTCAAGAGTATGTTCGGAAAGCCGGATGGCTCAGCGGGTTAAGCGCTCGCTTTGAAGCCCCGAGGACCGAGGATCGAATCCCGGCTCCGGCCCAGGCGGACCCACATGCTGAACTGGGGAGTTCCCATAGTTCAGTTCTCTCTCTGTCTCTGTCTCTGTATCTCTCTTTCTCTTTCTGTCAAAAATAAAATAAAATAAAATTAAATTAAATTAAATTAAATTAAATATTAAGAGTATGGTGATAACTGTGTATAGTGCCAGGTGGGCACTAGACTCGTCAGGAAGATCTCTGTTTCTATTGCTAAATTTATTGGGGTGACATTGGTCGATGGAGAGACCACTTCTTAAATCACATAGCTGTCGAACCATTATGTGTACACCTGCAATTAATATTATTGCATTATATTGAATTTCAAAATAAAGTATAAAAAAAAAAAAGAAAATAATATAAAAAATGATTTTTAGGGAAGCCGGGATGGCTCAGTGCGTTAAGCGCTCACTTTGCAGCGCCGGGGACCAGGGATCGAATCCCGGCCCCGGCCCGTGCGGAACCATATGCTGAACTGGGAGCTCCCTCAGTTCAGTTCTCTCTCTGTCTCTGTATCTCTCTCTGTCTAAATAAATAAATAAATAAAAATATATTAAAAATTAAAAAATGATTTCATTTGTTGCAGCCTTTCCACGGTTCTGATACAGAAAATGAAATACGTGTGCATGTACGAGCTACACGATATGAATGTATAGTTATGTTTTTATTTTTCAAAGGTATCACACCATTTAAAGGTAAATGGTAAAATTTAGGTTCATCGTTTTTCTTCTTATTTACTTAGATTGCTGTTACGTAGTAAAATTTAAGAACACCACAGTGGGTCAAGGAAGAGGCCGTGAAAGAAAAGAAGCTTCATTCTTTTGTAAGTTTGATGGCACGTTCTTGAGCCTCATTTTCATGTTCGCGTAGATGGCCTTGCCGGGAGACAGATGAAATGAAGAGGCCTCCTCTGTCCTTGAAGAACCAGGAGTCCGGTGAGGACAGGCGTGAGACAGAGCCTTACATCCACAGATCCGTGGGCTCACGGCTCCATGTCCGCCCTGTCCCAGCACGCGGCTCGCTGCGTGATCATTGTGTATTGTCCTTCTATCCCTCTGGACTGTGGACCCCATGAGACACCCAGGAGTCCTCAGCCAGTCTGTTGAACGAACAGATGGCCTTTTTTTTTTTTTTTTTAAGATTTATCTTTATTGTTTTGACAGAGAGAGAGAGACACAGAGATAGAGACAGAGAGAAGGGGGAGGGCCCAGAACAGTCTCCATAGTTGCACATCATTGGTTTTTCCACATAGTTTCATTCCACAGGTGGGCGGGGCTGCACAGGGCAGGAACTGGGCCAGGGTCCCACCCCGGCAAGAACCGAACTGGGAGCACTCCCCAGTTCAGCACATGGGTCCGCACGGGCCGGGGCCGGGACTCGACCCCCGGTCCTCAGGGCTGCAAAGTGAGCGCTTAACCCACTGCGCCATCCCGGCTTCCCCCAGATGGCCTTTTTGACTTGGTATCTTCTCTGTGTTCACATCATTAACTGACCCCATTCAACAGAGACTCAAATTACTATAGATGCCTGATTTGAATTAAATCCCTCTTGTCTACTCTTTTTAAAGTGCACTCATGAGCGCACACACACACACACCACAATTGTCCCCCCCCAAGAATCTGCCTGAGTCCCCTTCATGACGTCTTCTGTGGGCCTCCACTACTGGACCCCACCCTGGAGATTGAAGGGCTCATCTGGTCCCCAAATCCTGAGAACCCTGGCAACACAAGAACCAACCATCCCCATGCCTGCCACACCCAGGTGGTCACATTTTCCTGCCATCTCCTGTGCATGTGTCGCCTTGTGTGATGCATTTTATTGAATGAGTGCATGGATTGATCAAGGGATCAAAGGGTAAAAGAATCAAGAAAACAGGCATCAAGCTAGAGTAACGGCTGCTGAGTCAGCTGCCCTGAAGCAGGCCTTGGGGGGATTAGGGGGTGCCAACTTGTGAGCATTGAAGCCTGGACCCCAACACCCTCTCCCCCTTGCTGCCTCGTGCTGACCAGTCATGTCAAGGCCCAGCGTTTCAGAGTCTGTTGACTGGACAGGCAGACAAGGGTTCAAATCTCAGCAGTGCTGCTACTTTCTGGGACTTTGGGTAGATCTGTCCCTTCAAAGACTCCGTTACCACACCCGTAAAAAGGCAGGGCAAATGCCTTGTGGGATTTGAGATAATGATTTCATATCATGTGGATATTTTAATTGGCCATTCCTGGCAGTGAGTGTTCTGATTTTCATCCATCCCTTAGATGTGCATAGAGATCTCAAGGCGGCCACTCGGGGAGGAAATAGCTTTCAAGGCCGTCAGAGCTTTCGTCTGAGCTCTTTGGCCCATGAGCTGGTTTTCGTGCACCAGCGTGTGTGTGATCAACTGATGGGAAAGAAGTGAACAGTGCGCAGAAGGCTCAGTGCACATTTACTGGGCTCTCCCTGGTTCTCTTAAAGGCCCAGTTGTTCCGCACGTCCCAGCCTTCACCACCACCGCAAATCGGTGCCATGTGCTACGGATCCTGCTGGTTCTGTCTTCTCGTATTTGGTCCGCAAACACTGACTGTGGCTACTGTGTGACTGGCACTGTGCTGGCCATGGTGGGTCTCGTGAGGAGCAAGCCAGATGCAGCCCTGGCCCTGGTGGCACTTACAGTCTGGTGGGGAAACAGACCCTACGTAAATACATGTACAGGTGTGACTGCATATTTTGGTCAGGGTTCTGGTGGGACTAGGCGGAGCGGGTGGTGAGTGCACAACGTCTACGGGAAGGGGGTGAGAAGACCCTTCTGAGAAAAGAGTTGAGCTTGATAGATTGAGAGGGAGCCGGCCAGGCCCAAAAGCATGAGAAGGGCTTTGACAGCCCACGAAACAGCACATGCAAAGGCCCTGAGGTAGGCTGTGGGTTCCGCTCCTGTAGCAGAGGCCCAGGATGAACATTCATTTCTCCCTCACATGCGATGTCTGGGACCTTCCGCTGGCTCGTTGTTCTGTTGTCTCTCCAGCAGTCTTTCATCATCGGCCTCCAATCACAGCAGGACCTGACGTCTTTGTAGGTCTGCTTCTATCGTCTGTTATTTCCTCCGTGATCCTCCTGGAGTCTCGTTTCCTCGTTTCCTTGTTTCCCGTTTGCAAGATTACAGTCATGTTAGTTCAAAGAGTGAACAAAGGCTCCTGCAGAGTCGACCAACCCCACTTCCAACCAGTGGGAGGGGAAGAAAGTGCTCAAGAGGACACAACCCTCACCACGGGGGCACGACTCTGAGCCCGGGCATGGCACCTTCGGGGCACGAAGTTTTATCAGTGCCATAGCTGGTTGCCAGGAGGGCTGAGAAACGCAGTCTTCACATTGGGGGTGGCTACGTGCTCAGCCAAATGTCAGCTTCCAGTACCAGAGCGAGAGAAGAGAGTGGATATCAGGATACACCAGCAGTCTGCCGATGGCCCAGACTCCAAAGTCACTCCTGATCCACTCAGCTGGCCGGGCCTGCTCGCTGGACTCTGTTCTAGCTATGAGGCACGAGGCCCCAGGGGCCCTGGAAGCAGGGTGGCGGGGAAGACACTGAAGCTGGGAGGCAGCAGAACATCGAAACAAACCTTAGGATAATTGGGACAAGCAGCTAAATGGGATGTCTAAGTGCCAGCCACAAGGAATGAGCAAGTGTTCCATTGGAGTTGCTCCTAAATTCAAAACAGCCTCAATGAAGGAGAAACAGCTTGCAAAACTTTTATGAATATAAATATATTCGCAGAAGATATGTACACACACACACCACCCTATTTATAGAGATTGAGAGAGAGGAAGAGACTGAGAGAGAGAAATATTGCAGCTTCGCCCAGTTCTGGAAGAACATCAGAGTTGGCTTATGTCACATAACGGGACGGCAGCTGATTCTAATGAGAAAAGTTAGCACGTTGTCCTGACCCGTTTGGAGTGCTTTGGAAACGGGTCCTGATTTTTAGGTCTGTATTTATGCCTGCCAGTTACGGCGTTGCTGAATGTAAACGAGAGCGAGCCCCTGTGTGAGCGCACCTCTTCCTGCTCCACGGGGCTTTAGTGCCTACCCGCTCTCCGCCCAGCGCAGCTCCTGGCCAGGTGAGGACGCAGACCTGGCAAAGAGTCAGGTTTCTCCCCAAGGGGGTGTGCGGTGCCCCTGGAGCAGTCACCACTAGGCATACCCACCCATTTGCAGAAGCACCACGGGCTGAAGGCGTTCTGACACCTTCTGCCACTGTGTATGGACAGCAAGATGCCCCTGTGGACGTCGGCTTAGGAGAAGCACAGCCTCTGGAGAAAGGCAGCCCTGGGTCCAAATCCTTCCTCCCCAGCTTCCCCTTTTTGTGGCCTTCACCTTGGGGTGAGGACGCCACACGGCCTGGAAGCCAGCAGCTGCAATGGTGTGGAAGTGAGACCCACAGCCTTGGGAAACCAGGTGAACTTGGCTTTAATCTTGGTTCTGACAGACCTGGGGTGACCAGGTGGCCTGGTTTGCCCAGCACCTGAGAGTTCCCAGGGACATGGAAATCTTTGTGCTAAAACCAGGACTGTCATGGGGAAACGGGAACAGCAGGCCACCCTTCTACCAGGCAGGCGATCCTGGGTAAGTTATCAACTGCTCCTACCAGGCAGGCAATCCTGGGTAAGTTATCAACTGCTCCTACCAGGCAGGCAATCCTGGGTAAGTTATCAACTGCTCCTACCAGGCAGGCGATCCTGGGTAAGCTAACTGCTCCTACCAGGCAGGCCATCCTGGGTAAGTTAACAACTGCTCCTACCAGGCAGGTGATCCTGGGTAAGCTAACTGCTCCTACCAGGCAGGCCATCCTGGGTAAGTTAACAACTGCTCCTACCAGGCAGGTGATCCTGGGTAAGCTAACTGC